>AYEL01076952.1:0-52001 GCA_000484575.1 Olivierus martensii
TTTTGTCTGTGATTAGTTTTTTTTAATACCATTTGTCAATCATTTGTTAATTACTAAGTTGCAATGTCACTTCAGGCCTATCATATTGAAGCAGATTCTATAAAGAATCAAATTTTGAATATAGGTCATATTTTGTTAAATTTCATTACATTTTCTAAATAAATGTCTTCTGCTTGGTTTATACTGGAGTAGGAAAAGATAGCACTTTTAGTAAGAAAAGAGATGATATTTATTTCAAAACATTAAACTCTAAAGATTGGTTTAATTTTTAAAATAAGTAATATTCTAATAAAATTTAAAAGCTGTGATAGTGAAGCAATAAAAACTATAAAGTTTCAAATTTAATTATTATTTGAAATGGACATAATTCTCTGGTTCATAATTTTGTAACTCCGTAATAAAAAGTAATGTTTATATACTTCAGACTGACCATGCTTTATTTATTATCTTATGAATAAAGGAAGTTATTTTTCTAATAATAAGAAGCTTAAAATTTGTAATTTTTGTCTGTGATTAGTTTTTTTTAATACCATTTGTCAATCATTTGTTAATTACTAAGTTGCAATGTCACTTCAGGCCTATCATATTGAAGCAGATTCTATAAAGAATCAAATTTTGAATATAGGTCATATTTTGTTAAATTTCATTACATTTTCTAAATAAATGTCTTCTGCTTGGTTTATACTGGAGTAGGAAAAGATAGCACTTTTAGTAAGAAAAGAGTATTTATTTCAAAACATTAAACTCTAAAGATTGGTTTAATTTTTAAAATAAGTAATATTCTCCTGCTAACCAGAGAAGTGCCAACCATTGCTCCCTCCAATTTTGCCAATTTTTGTATATGTTGTTGTACTATTAAGATGACCAACTGTTTGGAATAAAAAAGGAGTACAGTAAGTAAAAATTTTATGACCAAAAAAAACATAAGTAAATATATAATTAACATTATTACAAATTAGATTACAATATTAAACATTGCAGATTATTTTTAAAAGTCATATTTTTCTACTGAATGTATTTGTTTCAATAATTGTTCATTTTCTTCTAACAATTTACTAATATCTGTACAACTTGAATCACTTAATTTAAATTTCACAATGATATGACTGACAATAATCTTGACAGATAATTGCAATTTTTCACTGCTCCAGTAGTCATTTCCAATTGAAAATATTCTTTCAACAGAAGCAGTGATGCTGGGACAACACAATAAAAATTCAATTAAAAGCAAAAGATTTTCATGAGAAATACGTTGTTCCTTAAAATGGTCAAATATTGATATTTCAACCCACATTTTATCAATATCAATTTTTATATTATTACATTATCACATTTTATATCCAGCTGTTCTGTTAATGTAAATCTAAGTTTTTTGGTAGATAAATAAATATTTACTCTTCTTATTTTTTAAAACAAAAAATTATCATTAATGACATTAAACGTTTTGAAATACACTGCAATTCAGTGCTGTTCTATATTATTAATAGTATTAACAATATCTTTTAGAGTCATAAATTGAACTGTGGTAATAACTTCTGACCATTCTGTTTTACTTTTTAAAAAAATCCACTGAAAACTGAAGAATGGACTTGCTAATTTACTTGATACAATGTGTTGAAAACATGTCTTATAAAACATCTCAACTTCTTTTAGAAATTTTTCTATATACCTGGATTGGATTCTTCCATAGCTAACAGTTTGTTTTTTACAACTTGATGTAGGAAACTTTCTCACAATCTTTCTTTATATTATAGAATAACATTATTTAAAATAATGCTAACTTTTGTGGCTGAAATATTGTCAAATTCTATTTCTTGTACAACTTTGTGAAAAACACATACCTGGATATGTATAAAAAGAAGTATCAGTTCAGAATATTTGTTGTTGAAAAAATTTTCCAGTATTTTTGGGACATTTATCCAAACTCGAGAAATACGATCAAACTGGCTCATATAATTTAAGAATGCACTCTATTACTGACATCGAAGCAAGCCATCTCGCTTTTGAATACCTGAGAAGCTTTTCATATTTAATACTAGCCTTTTCACAAAATTGTTTTAAATTTGCCACACAAACTATAAAACAACTAAAATATGAAATATATGGTAGTTATTATAACTTCTACATCAACTGACATGGAAGTAGAAGCTGTATTTATAGCATTTGACAGTATATGTTAGTTGGAACCAATTCCTAATAAATTTCTGTTCAACAATTCCTTTAATTTTGTATGTACGTTACTGATATCCTTCTGCTTGTATTCTCTAAAATTTGTGTTTGTGTTATCTGCTGATAGTGCTATTATTTTAGAATTAAGATTATTTTCATTGATTATTTGAAATAAAAGTTTTGACAGAATTTCTGCAGTTTCTCCCTCGATACATTCTAAATTTAAAATTTTTAATTGAATGCCACTTCTAATATCAAAATATCTTATTAATATTGGGTGTAATTTTATTTCCTTGTAGTTCGATACATCTGATGAAATAGAGACAAATGACATATTTTGCAAATCTTTGACAATTTTTCTTCATAATTTTTAAATATAGATGTCATTATTGACTCGCACTTCATTCTTGCACAAGAAAATCGAAGATTATAAAATTTTTTCAATAATTTATTGGTACAGTCCATACTTTTAAAGCTGTGGTTATAGACAATAGTATGAAAAGCAAAAGTACCCTCCATAATTGCTAATCATTTTCAGCCAATCCAAAACTTATAAGTTTGAAAAATTCTGTTATTTTAGATATTGATGCTGATATATCAGGTGTTGTTTATGTTTAGCCGTATTGATATGCTTCGTTAAAGCAGACCTTCCTTCTACTCCTATGGAAAATTCGGCTCTATAAATTGTACATTTCACAAATGAATCATTATTGTCTAATATTGTTAAAAAAAGAAACTCTATTTTTAAATTTGCATTTAAATGATTTCTTTGTCTCTTTGAGTCTTTCATTCTATATTCTAAAAAGAATAATCTATGTATTGATAATAAATAAGATTATACCATAAATAATTATTTAATATTAAATATTTAGAAAAATCCAATATAAATAGATATTTATGTAAAATAACTGTTTGTCACAAATACTAAATATTAAAAAAAATAATTGGATTTCAAATAAATTCTTGAAAAACATATTTAATAAGTTAAATCAATTATCAATATTTTCTATAGCTCATTAACTGAATAATTCAAAAATTTAATCTCATTTTTTATTTTTTATCAGTTCTATTAATTGAAAGATATTATTAATATAATTTTACATATTTGATGTTATTAAAGAGAGAGAGTTTGTTTTCAGAAGCATCACAAGATTTATTTATTATTTACATCTTGAATACTCAGAATGACAATAATTAAGTATAATTAGGTAAACTAAACCTAATACAAAAATTTAAAATTACTTACCATTTTTAAAAAAACAAATAAAAACAACAAAACAAATGTATTAGTGAATAAATAACATCAACACAGAAATAAGGAACATATATTCGCCATTATATATTATGACAAACAAACAATGAATATCCAAACACATATTTCCATCCAGAAAATAGTTTTGAATTATAAATTATTATAATTCAGCAAAATGGCACTAAAATTCTAAATAACATTAAAAAAAAAACAATTAAATTAAAATTACTGGTACAAAAATCCAGAATAAGTACAAAGGAGTATAAACAAATAAAAAGAATTTCATATTCTTTTTTATTTGTTTGTAGGAGCATGGTTGTCATTTTATTGTTCTTCCATGTGTTATCTTTTACATAATTTTATTGAACACTTGAACTGTGGTGTGCCTTGTTCTTTTTTGTATTTTATCACTAAATATGCCAAATAGAGAATATAGTAATAAAAAATGAATATAGAGAAAAGATAATATAGATTCTCTTATTGGTAAAAAATTTAGCAATTGAAAATTGTATATAAAATTTTTCTTTATAATTCATTTTTCACATTAAGCAATTATGTGGTAATTATTACCACATAATTGCTTAATGTCTCATTATTTTATGAGCATCATGAAAAAGTTGCAGGAGAAAACTGTAGAAAGAGATATTCTGGTAGTATTAATATAGATGGATACAAAACTATATATCCTGCTCATTAGTGTTGTATATTCTAAATTAAAAATTCACAGCACTTCTAGCATACTGTCTTCATCGCTATTCTAAAAAATTCTCTCTTCACTTCTCGTAGTTGCTGGCTCAGCTCCATTACTTACTTTTACTATTATACTGCTAAAACCCTAACAAACTTGCTGTGAATTTTTAATTTAGTTTGTTAGGGTTTTAGCAGTATAATAGTAAAAGTTGTATATTCTTCTGTAAACAATGTTATTTGCAATTGTTAATCTCTATAATTCTTCAAAAGTACTATGTATTTATATCCTTCCAGTACAATATTATTCAAATTACTAGTGAATGTGATGATTTGAAAATGATGAATGAAATTTAAGAAATATACTTAGGTTAGCAAACAAGTAAGTCAGGATAAATTAAGTTGAAATTACATAGAAGTTAAAGTTAAGAAAATTCTAAGAGAAATATAAGGAAAAAAATGGCAAATTATTAGAGAAAAAAGAAAATATTAAATTATAAAAATAATTAAATTACAGTTAGATATTTGTGTTTTTATGATTATGGACAAAACTAAATATAATTTAAACAGTAAATATGGAAACAAATATAAATAATTATAAGATTAAAAATATTTAAATTTTTGTTTAGTTTCTTAATATTAAATTTTAATTTTTAAATCATTGACAATGATTAAGTCATGCATAATATACAAAGTAAGCATATTTACAAAAGTTAATAAAAATAAATAAAATTCTGTAGGTAAAACAGAATACCAATATTCCAGAAGAGAAGTTGATAGGAAATAAAAGCATTATACAATGTAAGTTAATTTAATTTCTATTTAAATCAGTAGCAGAAATATAATTAAACTAATATTTAAGTTATGGTAGTTAAATAGGCATCAGAAACAATTAATAAATTGTATTTACCAGTTTAGGTAATCTTGTAGCTTTAGATTCATACATAGAATAGAAAAGAAACTATAAGAATTTTCATACTATCAATACTTTTAATGAGTCAATAATTTATTAAAAAACCTATGTGAATTTATTTAATTAATCTATATTTTATTAAAATCTAATTTAATCATTGAGACTGAAAAAGAAAATGTTAATTTTCAAATGTGAACAAATATTCACATTGGTTTTTGGGGAATAGCAGTTGTCTTTTACTATGTAAGATAAAGAAACTTTTTTTGCTTTATTTGAGAACAGAATAAAAATTCTGTGGATTTATTTCAGGTACTCCAACTTCCAAACATTCGGTTACCAGCAGTCAAAGGGGACAGCGCTCATCGTCAACAGTAATTGTTTCACCAAATGGTTCTGCCTCTTCACAGGAACATTCCACTCCTAATACAAGCACGCATTCAACGAGTTTTGGACCCGCACACTCTGGACATAAGGTAGAATAACCGAACAGAAACATGGAGCAACGAATTTTAAAAGAGATGTTGATTTTATATATTTTTTCAGGATCATGGGGAACAATCTAGTCCACATCATTCCAATACTAGTTCGAATTTAAGTTATCCTCCCAGTCCCAGGCACACGGAACCAGAAGACGGAGAGGCGCAATACGACCAACCGACGGTAGAAGGATAAAGGCAACAGAAACTCTTTCTGGAATTTATGCAATCACGGGCCAGCCAAGAAAGGGCCAAAACTACAAGGACGTTCCCAGATTTAAGAGCACACAGAGGAAAGAACTACTTAAAGGTTGTCGGGATGCTATCAAAACCAACAGTCAACCAGGTGGAAGAATGATGATTTGTGATTACAAAAAAGAGGCTTTTAGGTGGATATTTCTTTGAATAATTATACAACAGATGTACAATATTAACTGTAGGATATTAGACTAGAAAATATTTATTTTCTGTGTAAAAAATCATATTTAGATCCACAACTATTTTTTCTGATTAGTTTCCAAATATAATAATAACTATAAATATGCAGTCGACTAAATATATATATAAATAAATAAATAAATATATATATACTTCTAATTGAACCATAGCGTGAATATGTGGGACCTCAAAAATTCTTTTGTACTAACAGAGAATTTGTATTAAGCGAGTTTGTCATAAACGAATAATTTAACATTATTTGAATATATGCCAGGCTGGGAATGGGAAAGATAGTTCTTACTTAATAACTTGAAAAAACAGCACTAGATTGCAGTTCAACACAAAATATTCAATAAACAAACTTTATTGCTAACGCTTTTGGCCATTCAGCCATCTTCATGCAAAAAACAAAACATTCGAAAAAAGAACATACGGTTCGCTAAACAATCACAAAATTAAAAGTATAATATAACATAACAACTACATTGTTTAATCATATATTTAAGGAAATCGAATAAGGATCGGAATATTATATATGATATAATATATTATAGTATATCGTATATATATTATAGTTCTTACTATCGAAAATTTGTTCTAAGCGAGTTTGTCTTAATGAGGTTTGACTGTATATATATACAGGAATACCTCGATTATCGCGGTTATTGTTGCCACGAAAAATACCGCAATAATCAAATCCGCGATAATCAGGATAAATAATGCATGTAAAATGGGTGATCGTTGCCAAGGATTTTTCAAATCTATTGATTAAATTTTATATGAGGTAAAAAAAAAATCTGTTAAACGTGCTAATCTTTTAAGCTGATCATTGTGTTTCTTCTTAATAGCTGTAGACTTGATATCCTTGTTTCTTTTAGCATTCATTGTAGGGGTAAATAAGAAGAGAAATAAATATCCACATGCAGATTCTCCTCTAGAGATCCCGGCGTCCTGATGCAGCTTCCTTGTAACATCTACTCAGCACCTTTACAATATTGAGAAAATGATAATTTTGGCGTCCTCCTTCTTAAGGCGCCCCGATACGGTGCATCGTTTGCTTACCGGGTTTAAGCTGGCCTTGTCCACATTTACTTCAGGCAATGGCGGACAGTTACTGATGAGCAGTGAGTAGGCACCCTCGGATAAAAACGAAGTGCTTTAAGAGAGCTACTTGGAGGGTAAATGTAATTCTGGTTACATATGTAGTGGGCTATATCTCGAAACCGCGATAATTCGAATTTGGATCGCAATAATTGGAATTTTGGTATCAAATTATAAACCGTGATAATTCGAAAATCGCGATAATCGAAACTGCGATAATCGAGGTATTCCTGTAATTACAATCTATGTTTCAGCACAAAAGAGACAATTTAATGTTTAGACTTAATTTGAGCACTATACTAGCTAAGCATGCTTACGAGATGAATCTGGAGATTATGTGAGATGAAGTTAAAATAATCAAATGTGTAAGTGACCCAAGGGATTCTTCTACAGTGGAGGTGTTAGCTATATATACAGTGATCATACATCCTTTATTTATGAGGACAATCCTTTATTTTCCAACCCATCTATGTTGGCAGGACTTGTCATTTTGTCACCATTCTTTGATGTTTTCATAAGTGACATAACACAGAAACATGACAATGTCATGTTTTTGTGAACCATCTATTGCACACCAGTATTCAATTTACAAACTGAAATACTTCTTACTTTAGATATTAAATAAAAGTAAAAAATAAGCCAAATAATTAAGATAAATCGTTTATTCAAAAACGTAGCCTGACTGAGGCAGGCTATGTGGATAGCCAAAAACTTTTTGAATAAACAATTTATCTTACTTATTTGGCTTATTGTTTACTTTTATTCAATTTACTATTTCAATTCACAAAATAAAGGACAAAATGGCCATTTTAGAAAAAAAATAAATCTAAAGGACAGAGCATGAAATAAAGGATTGTCCTCATAAATAAAGGATGTATGGTCACTATATATATAGCTAACACCTCCATTGTAGAAGACTCCCTTGAGTCACTTACACATTTGATGATTTTAACTTCATCCCACATAATCTCCAGATTCATCTTGTAAGCATGCTTAGCTAGCGTGGTGCTCAAATTAAGTCTAAACATTAAATTTTCTCTTTTGTACTGATACATAGAATGTAATTATGTATATATAATTATAAGTTTAATATATTAATTTGTTAAACTGTAAATTAATGATAAGATTTGTATATATTTTTAATGTTATAACATATAGTATAATTTTAGTACATATAAATTCCACTATCAAACTTGGATGTTTAGATTTTGTTACTGTAACAACCACTCTTTATAACGCTTGATGGAATGTGTTTGTTTTGGTTTTTAACATAGCTGATGAGGATATTAATAAAAATCGAAAGCACTTCTATAATTTTTTTAGTAGAGATATAATTTATTTGCACATATGATTAATTTTCTTGCCTTAGTGCTGTTTGTGTTTTGTTTAATACGTTAAATAATAATTAATAAAAAATTATTAAACATTTTTTACATTTTTATTTTATTTTAAATTTCTAGTTATTAAAAACAAATGATTCTGGAACACCAAGCAATGAAAGTCTTCTTCGTGATCTATTTGATGCAATGGAAAGAGAGAATGATCTTAGAGAACAACTAAATTTTGCAGAAGATGAAAGTAAAGTAATCAGAAGAAAATTATCTACACTTGAGCAAGAAAATGAAATATTAATGATGCAATTAAAGAAAATGACATCATCAAAACAATCTAAAATAACAAATCAGGATGACAGGGAAGATATGTCATTTGAAGAACTCAAATTGCATATCGATTTAAGTGAACAAGAAATGTCTGTTTTAAGAAGAAAAGTAGATGAGTTGGAGCAAGAAAATGATAACCTTCAATCAGAGATTAAATATCTTCAAAACAAATTAGTTAATCAGCCAATGACAAATATAAAACTTCCTGATGCACCAACTGTTAAATCTAGTCCAAATTCTTATTTTGAGCATAAATTGAAACTTTTAGAATATGAAGCTAGAGAATTGAGGAAAAAACTTATTGATAAGGATAAAGAAAATGAAAGATTACAGACTGAAGTACAAGTATATAGAAGAAAAGCTTCTAAAGTCATTGTTCGTAGTCGTTCCTTGGATAGTGATAGTCAAGTGGATTTGAAAAGACAATTGCAGTTGGTAGAACAAGAAGCAACAATGTTACGACAAAAAACTATAGATTTGGATAATGAAAATGAAAAATTAATGACTGAAAATAAAAGGCTTCAACTCAGAATAAGTAGAAAACCACCACTTGACTCTGTAGGAGAATTACAAGTTGAAAACTTAGAATTAAAAAATAAGATCAGTTCATTAGAAAAGAAACTTTCAGCTACTCAGGAAGAATTAGAAAAAGTTATGAGTGGTGGATTTTCTCCAACAACAATTATACAAGAATATAAACCTCGAAGAGCATCATTAACTGATTCAGAAAATGAATTAATTGTATCTTTAAAGAAACGATTAAAAACTGAAGAAGAAGAAAATTCTTCATTGAAAACTAAACTTACTGAACTTGAAATTGATAAAAATAAATTGTCAAGAGATTATAAAAAGTTAAAGGATGCACTTAATTATAAAAAGAAAGCACCAAAAATTGTTCATGATACAGTCACTAGAATGGAACTTCGAGAAATTGTTAGTGATCTTCAAGACGAAATTAGTGAGTATTATTTTTTCTAATACAGTAATCCCAATTATCTGAGATACTATGCACCAAGAGTATCTCTTGTAATCAAAAACTTGGATAACACAGAAGATTTTGCTAAATTATTATTAAATAAATTGGATTTGAATACATAAATTTGATATATATTTTACTTTCAGGTTAGACCTGCTTTTTGAATATAATAACTTTTATTATATTATATAATTGAAAAATGAATTTTCATTTACTTCATGCTGATTTTTGTAATAAAACAGTTGTAAATAAAATTAAAAATGTTTTATTGTATAATTTAAAAATATTTTTAATTTTGTTTATAACTGTTTTATTATAAAAATTACAAAAATTAAAAAAAATTCAACACAAAGTGAATTGTCATTCATCTCAGATAATATGGAACCCCCTTGGTTAAATGAAGCTCAGTTAATTGGGACTCTATTGTATATTGAATTAAATATATAAATGAAAGAAATAGATATAACTAAGTAATTATAGATAACTACTACATTAATAAATGAAAAATATGTTTTAAATTACCATATATATTCATGTATAAGCCAAGAATTTTTTCCAAAAGAAAAAATATTTTGAAGAAGAGAATTGGCTTATGAAAGGGATATTCAAAAAGTGGAAAATTTTCCTCAAGATTATGAGATTCATTGTCTCAGTCATGCCTTTCTGCCAACCACATGATTTTTCATATTTATTTCTAACAAAAATCATTATCTCATTGATTCTTTTGGGTTTTTTTTTGTTTTGTTAAAAATATGTGGATATGTATGAGTGTACATAAATTAATATTTTTATAGGTATTTAAATACAGTCGATTCCACTTAATTGGGACATGTTGAGACTAATCAATTTCGGCCTAATTAAGCGGCTGCCCCAATTAAACAAACTAATAATAAATTCTAAAATAAAATATGAATACGTAGATAAATAAATAATTAGATAAAAAATAATAATAATTAGGTACCTGTTTTAATTCTTTATTAAAATAGATACCTAATTATTAGCTTTTTAGCAATCTCCTCTGACTTCACCTTCAACACTGGGCTGTTGATATTCACACCTCACCCACTAACTATAGAAAACCATTTGATCTAACAAGGAGAGGGCACAGTCTGGGAATTTGCCTTAAAAACAATTTCACCCTACCACCCCGCTGGCAACGGACTTGTTGAGAGGATATTAAAAAATTCCTTCAGTGCTACCCTGATTTTAAGGGTGGATGGAAATCATGTCTAGACGCAGCCGTACGTCACGAAAACCGAAGTTACACCTCAGGATTGGGATGTTCCTCTGGGTTCAGGTGGAACTCTGTTAGTTCTAAATTCGAAGTTGATAAGGAATTCGGGATTGAGAAATTGCCTATAGAAGAGAAAAATAAAATTATTGACGGGCTAATTAAATATCGTGATCATGTCAAGAAAGGATACGATAATAGACATGGGAAACCATTAGATAAGATTGAAGCTGGTGATTCCATTCTTGTACAATGCAGATTCAAAGGTAAAACACCAATTGTCAAAGGACCGTTCAAAGTGATCAGAATCATAAGGATGAATGGTCTCACTAAGAATGTCCTTTACGAAACGAAGATGGATCAACCCACACCGCACACATACGTAATGTAAAAAAATATCATCAACGGAGTGATGAAATCTCCTAAGTAGGGGGTGTGCTGTACATACTGTGTACTTTTATAAATTTTAAAATGTACATACTTGTTGAGTCATGGATAAAACGTCTTTTGAACTACCACTACTTTACTGTGCCCGCGGGACATCTCCTACTGTGTGAGATGTATATCCACGCTGGTAGCTAGTCTTTGTCCCTTCAGTTTTGGTTCAGGTCTGACAAAGAGTAGACCATGTTATAGTTTTGTACTGTGTATACTAGTAAAATAAATATTTTAAATTTGTGTTTGTTACAAAAGTATTTCTGGGCTGAAATTTACGATCCAAAACACATTTTCTGCGATCCATGCTTGCATTTATAATCACAAGAATATATAAAAGAGAAAAAATATACACTGCAACCATTTTTCATGTAATATTTGAAAATTATTTTAAATCGTTTTTATAACTTATATTGAAATTCAATAAAAAAAATTCAATACAAAATTTCCACTCCAAACTTATAAAAACTACTGTCATTTATGAGATAACATTTTAAGAAAAATGTGAACAATCTATAGAGTTGATTATGTTAATTATTTACCTTGTAAAAATTTTTCCCATCTCCTTAATTTTAAATATTCCCCTAAATCTGTCAGAGATATAATGTGGTTACTTTGAAGAAATTTTCTGCAAAAAAAAAGCAAATAACTGTATCTTATCCGTGTTTCAAAGTTTAACGACATACAGTGGTGGACAGTGGTTACTTTGAAGAAATTTTCTGCAAAAAAACAAAAAGCAAATAACTGTATCTTATCCGTGTTTCAAAGTTTAACGACATACAGTGGTGGATATGGAGTAATTCATTCACATCATTAACTTTACAATTAATTTATATATCGAACAAAACACCGATATGGATCATTCTTATTTTCACATATCAGTTTCACTGGTAAAATTTATGTAGATACGATGACATCATTAACTGGAATAGCTCTTCCGGAGACAGGTTCCGACTCCATATAACATGATTGCCAATTACGATGGAGAAGGTGGAAGTAAGTTAACTTTTAAACTATATAATACGTTAGCATATAGGAAAATAACGATAAATAAATAATAGACTTGTGATTGCTAACGATGGAGGCGGAGAACGTGGGAAGTAAGTTAACTTTTAAACTAAATATACGTTAGCATATAGGAAAATAACGATAAATAAATAATAGAGTGCGTTTATGATGGAGAAGGTGGAAGTAAGTTAACTTTTAAACTAAAATATAATATTAAAAATAATAGGAAAATAATGATAAATAATAGAGTGCATAATAAAATAAAAACATAGGAAAATAACGATAAATAAATAATAGAGTGCATAATAAAATAATGGAGAATGTGGAAGTAAGTTAACTTTTAAACTAAAATATAATACGTTAGCATATAAAAAATAACGATAAATAATAGAGTGCATAATAAAATAAAACTAGGACAGGTAAACGATAAATAATTTAAAATATAATACGTTAGTATATAGGAAAATAACGATAAATAAATAATAGAGTTCATAATAAAATAAAAATAGGACAGGTCAAAGTTAACTTCCTCACATACTTTCTCTTTCACAATTTATCGTTTACTATTAACTTTTACTGTCCAAGTCTCGCAGTTCAACTAAACTCAACTCAGGTTTGCAGCTTTCCTATTTATGTTTGAATGCTTTTATTGTTTTTATTTGTACTTACAGCTCGCGTATTTATACAATTTTCCCACATTCTAGATCGTAAGCTAACTGTCGAATTAAGAATCATCTTGTTTCTAGAAATTCTGTAGCAAATATTCCTTTCTGCTGATTTTCTGTTAATGACTCGGATAGTGAAGTCACACCAGCACTACCAAAGAAAAGGAGAATTCCTTTCTTTGGTAGTGCTGGTGAAATCAATAGAAATAAAAATCAGAAATAAAAATCAATAGAAATAAAAAATCAGCCTTTACTCTTATTTGTCTTATTTTTGATATTAGGAAATATGAGAAAGATAATATATATTAATTTTTTATAAATTTAAAATAAAAATATTCATTGAATTCTTACTGTGCTGCTTTGCAAATTCACTAATGCAACACAAGCTTATAGACTTGAGTTAAGGTATAGTTGTTATGAAGGTTATTTATGTTTGAATTCTTTTATTGTTTTTATATGTACAGAAAATTGTTAATTTGTTTTTTTTGTACTGTATTCAGTGTTAATTAATGTTTGTTTTCATTTTCAAAAATAAATTGGTGAAAAAGTATAAGCATTAAATTGTGTCTAAAAATTAATGAACCAATCCTTTCTCTTTAATCCTTATCTCATTTTACACTGTTATAAAGAACATATCCTCGACTTTTCTTTAACTTCTTTAGATCGATTTACACGGTTTACATTTAAATTGAACATATCCTTCTATTTTGTATGAATTCTATGTCTCGTTTTACACGTTTTCGATTTGCACAATTTTTCCAGGAACATATCTACCTTGTAAATCGAGGGATGAATGTACTTATTATATATATGTTCTTTGAATACATCAAACATGTCATCTTTTATGTAATACAAATGGTGAAAAAATAGATATACAGTATATTTTTCAAAGGTTTGCTATTATTTGACTTCACAAGAAAACAAATAATTATAATGATTAAAAGTTTGAAGAAAATCGTTTATATACTATTAACCTGAATTTGCATTGCTTCATTTATTAAGATAGTTCAATTAATTATTAATAAATAGCCTGGAGTTGATCTTGCCTGAACATTGTTGAAAAATCAAGATGGCAGAACAGGAAACAGAAACAGCATACCACTGATTATCATGGTTTCAGTGTCACAATACACTCAGCCCTTGATTTACATGGTAGATACGTTCCTGGAAAAATCATGCAAACTGAAACCGTGTAAAACGAGATGCAGAATTCATACAAAATAGTAGGATATCTTTCGTGTAAAACAAGACGCAGAATTCATACAAAATAGAAGGATATGTTCATGTGCAAACCGAAACCTGTAAAACAAGATGCAGAATTCATACAAAATAGAAGGATATGTTCAATCGTAAAATGAGACACAGAATTCATACAAAATAGAAGGATATGTTCAATTTAAGTGACATGTAAATCAATCTAAAGAAATTAATGAAAAGTCGAGAATATGTTCTTTATGCCAATCGATCTAAAGAAGATAATGAAAAGTCAAGGACATGTTCTTTATAACCATGTAAAATGAGATAAGGATTAAAGGAAAAAAAGGGATTGGTTCATTAATTTTTAGACACAATTTAATGGTTATACTTTTTTTGGTCCATTAATTTTTAGAGACAATTTAATGCTTATACTTTTTCAATTTATTGGTTCATTAATTTTTAGAGACACTTTAATGCTTATACTTTTTCAATTTATGGATATGTTGTTTATAACCGTGTAAAATGAGATAAGGATTAAAGGAAAAAAGGGGATTCTGTATAAAATGAGATAAGGATTAAAGGAAAAAAAGGGGATTGGTTCATTAATTTTTAGACACAATTTAATGGTTATACTTTTTTTGGTCCATTAATTTTTAGAGACAATTTAATTGGTTGGAAAAAAAGGGATTGGTTCATTAATTTTTAGACACAATTTAATGCTTATTTTTTTTTTCTGTGTAAAATGAGATAAGAATTAAAGGAAAAAAAGGGGATTGGTTCATTAATTTTTAGAGACAGAATTTATGGTTCTACTTTTTCAATTTATTTTTGAAAATGAAAACATAAATATCAATTAACATCGAATACGGTACAAAAAAAAATTAACAATATTCCGTACATATAAAAACAATAAAAACATTCAAACATAAATGGGCGAACTGCAAGCGTGAGTTAAGTTTACTTGAACTGCGAGACTTGGACAGTTAAAGTTAATAGTGAGTGATAAATTGTGAAAGCGAAAGTGGACTAAGAAGAACTGTGAGTTATTCTGAATTAAAGACATAGATTAGTGCTATATGAGATAATTATCAGATTTTGTATTGAATTTAGTTATAGTGAAACAAGATTATTTTGTTTTGTGTGAATAAATTGGACTATATGAAATATAGCTGTATTCACTCTTTATTAATCTCTACGAACTCGTAAATCCACAAAACGTGATAATATGATAGTCTTTTAATTTATAAATGGGATAATGCAAAACAATCAAAATAAAACCCAAAAAAATTTTTTTTGTTTTCATTTAAAAATCCGTGTAAAAGCGAAACTGTGTAAATTGAGTGCCGTGCAAATCGAGGGACCTGTAAAAGCGAAACTGTGTAAATTGAGTGCTGTGCAAATCGAAGGATAAGTGTATATAAATTTGTTTATTTTTTAATGCATAATTATATAAATAATCTGCATTCCCAGATTATGCCTGTATTATGTCATAGCTCATATGCACAATTATTTCATTTGGTCTTCTTCATCCAGTGTAACCTTCATCTCTTATTGTGTAATCATTACAGAACATTTGTTGTCATATGCTGTTTTTGTCGTCATCATATTTATTATTATTTATCTGTGTGTTACATATTGTGTTAGTAACTGTAGAACTGTTGGAAATGATGTTTTATTCTACTAACATTGTTGTGCTGTGTGGATGAAAGACACTTCTCTCAAATTTAATTAACTTATTCATCATTTTAAAGATTATTTAATAGAGTTAATGGTCATGGAATGGACAACACGGGTATCTGTCTACAAGCAGAGAAATTTGATCATTATCATTTCTGATTCCTGGATCAAACATCAAGATGACAATTGAACTAGCTTGAGTATCAAATTGAATTTGCTTAATTTAACATTTTAGGACTATAAATATGATGCAAAACTTCTGTTAAAGAACATTATGATATAATGACAACTACTATTTTTACAATTGCTTTTTCTCTAAACATTGTTGTATATTTGGGCTAATACAATGTTTTTATTCTAGATGTATCTATAAAATTTGCTTAATTTTCATTATTCATATGTTGCTTTAGGATATAAAAAATTTAGTATAAGGAATAAAAGTAAAAAATTTTGTGAGTTTATGTGATATGTTATAAATACTTGGTCAATAAACATTAATTCTTTATGAATGACAAAAGACATTTTTAGATAATAAAAAGTTGGCTTATAATGAAATGAAAGAACTCTTCTATAGTGAATTCTTTTTATTTTGCTTTATAATTTCAAAACAATACAAAATAAATTTATAATAATGTTATTTTAGAGAAAACTATCTATTACAAAAATGTTTTTGGCCTTAGTAGTTTAAAAGAGCAGAAGGCCAAAAACATTTTTGTAATGTATATAGTTTTTTCTCCAAATAACCTGTTTATAGGCTTGTTTTTTGTGTTTTGAAAGAATCTTGTAATCAAGAAAAATAAACTTTGATATAAAACTTAAAAATGTATTTGTGGAAATGTTTTGTGGCTTTTGTTTTGTTCTCTTCAGCTAATAATATAACAGTTTATCCTGTAAGAACTAATTCATTTTTGAGTTATGTTAAAAAGGGGAAATGTAAAATTCCATTATGTAATTTTTATAAATTATTGCTATAAATTATTTAAAATTGTAATTCTCTTAGTTTCATAACCTTATAGAAACTACAAAATAATTATTAAAATAATATTTTAAGAAATAATTGCAAATATTTTTATAGGGGCTTAGATTTGAATTATGATATAACAGTTATCAAGGGAAATACATTAGTTATTAAAGGAATTATTGCTAAAGGATCAGTTGAAAGTAGCACAGGAAAAGTAAGTATCTGTTTCTAAGATCTTAAATTTTATATACATATATATAGATTTTCTAAAACTTTATGTACCAAAAAACTTAGGAATATAGATATCAGATAAAATGCATAATCAGTGGAACAACTCTAAGCATAGTCCAAATAGGACATCAAGCTTCAGGGAGTATTTAATAATTAGAATGGATTTTATTCAAATTTTCATATTTCAATTATTTCTTAATCTATTTTCACAAAGAAAAACATCATTCTTTCATTTTCTTTTTGTCTTTTTTCATTTTATCTTATGCTTTTTCAAGAAATAAATTTAAATTTGACAAATGCAAATTTTCATATTTCAAGTATTCCCTGACTTACAAAAATAATTGGGATCAGAGATTGTTATGTAGCTTGAATTTTGTGGAAATTGGAAAAATAACTTATTAATAAAAATTCCAAAGGAAAAATACTGGAACTAGTGTACTATTGTTATTGTACCTATACCAAGTTATAGTGCCCATATTTTCTGATTGAAAGCAAGACATTGTCACAGAAAACTGTATCATATCAGTAATATGCCATTTAAATTAACAAACAATACATAAAATAAATAAAGTAACATTATCTTTTAAATGTTGTAAACCAATATTTTTGGACTTGTAACTTGCAAAAAGATTTTTTGCATAAATTCAAATTTATGGTCAGATATACATAAATTGAGGAATACATGTACTAACGCAGAGTATCTTCAAGATTAAAGAAGTAATAACAAGTTAGGAAAAATCTTTATTTTAATGTAGTTTTCTGCTCTGGTGGTTACCAATCAGCAGAACATTCTAGTGCTCATCATGTGTTATATATACTCATAGTGGAATTGGTATCAGATGAAAGATGGAGTTCAATGAAATTGGACCAGAATCTTTCTGAAAAATTTTTAAGGTATGAGATCTGAGAATTTAATCTTGATCCTTCATGTTATAAGCCAGTACTTTAATTCATCCATCTTGCCAACACTTTGAATATGTCATAATGGAAGCAAAATATTTTATTTCCTTTTTATTATTAAATCATCATTAGTTCCAGCTCTATCATTATCTTTATATGCAAATATTGCTTAAAAAGGTAATGATGAAATTGAATATAATGAAAAGAAAATTTTTAATTAATTTTCTTTTTTAACATTTTATATCTAAATAATATCATAAATGCTTTAAAAATTATTTTTAATCATTTTAATTTAATTATGAAACATAATTTCAAAATATTATATAATATAAAGAAATGTAAGGAAATAAACAATGATGAAACTTTTTAAAAATGTCTTAGAGTTGGAAATTATAATAGACTGAAATCAAAAGAATACATTGGAACTAGATTTACTCCATGAAATAAAATATAAAATTATTATTTTTTTGAATAAGAATTTCCGATGAAAATGTTTAAATTTATGTGGAAAAATTTAATGTTTTCAAACTTATTTGTGTGAAAAAATTTAACTTATTCATATTTTTACATATTCTGCTAATACTATCTGCATCTGTTGCCAATTAGAACAAACTCTTCTAAATTAAAATTGTGAAGAAGTTAAATCTGATCTATCCTGTTTATTATTTTATTATGCTCTTTTTTATTATTTATCGTTATTACCATTATTATTTAATGTATTATATTTTAGTTTGTAACAGATTGTAACTCTGCATCTAATACTGCACACCCTTTTGCAAAGTAGGCTGGCAACCTGGCTAAGCCTGTGAGGAAGTTAACTTTGACCTATCCTATTTTTATTTTATTATGCACTCTATTATTTATCGTTATTTTCCTATATGCTAACATATTATATTTTAGTTTAAAAGTTAACTTACTTCCACCTTCTCCGTCGTAATTGGCAATCATGTGATACAGAGTCGGAACCCCTCTCCGGAAGAGCTATTCCGGTTAATGATGTCATCGTATCTACATAAATTTTACCACTGAAACTGATGTGTGAAAATAAGAATGATCCATATCGGTGTTTTGTTCGATATATAAATTAATTGTAAAGATAATGACGTGAATGAATTACTCTGTAAACTAATAAATTTGAACTTGTTACGTATAAGTATGTAAATGAGCGAGTTGCGGGATATTTGTTTTCGTTTCGTCAGTTAGATGTTACATTATTTTGTAGTTAATTATATTTAAGTTAGAACTTAGAAAAGACCTGAGCTCAGGCAGAACTCAGGAATTTGCAGAGTCGCTAGCCGTTAGGTTTAGCTGATAATTAGAACGAATGTCAATAATAATAATTATAAACTAAGCCTAACGGTTATCAACTCTGCAAATTCCAGAGTTTGGCCTGAGCTCAGATCTTAACTAAATTCTAACTTAAATATAGTTAAACTCAAAAACAATCTAACAACAACATAACGTCTAACTGACGAAACGAAATCGGAACTTACAACTAAAAGTACCGATTAAGTGTTAGAACTAGAACAAATGACGATGTTAGAAACTTACACTAATAAATTGATGAAATTCTCAAACAAGTTAGATAATAAAAAAATATAAATTTATTTGACTCAAAACACTTACAAAAGGGTTAATAAATGCTTTATTGAAACAAAATAAAGCACACTGAAATAAACAACAAAACTTGTTTAATCCAACTCAAATATCAAAACAACTATTCACAAGAACAAATCTTAAATACTAATTAAATCTGCTACTTCCACCCCCGATACATACTTCAAACTATCGTCGATCTTTACAAGAATTTGAATGTCACTTATCCAACATTATGTCAATACAACACCTCATGTGATTCGTCGATTGGGTCAGTTTTTATACCGAATGACTTACAGTCTTGTGTTGCTTCATTTACATACTTATACGTAACAAGTTTAAAGTTATTAGCTTACAGAGTAGTCAATTCATGTCATCCTCTTTACAATTTAATTATATACAAACAAAATATCAATACGAGATCATTCTTATATTCTCATATCAGACTAGTGGTAAAATTACTTAGATTAGACGATGACATCATTACCCGGGATAGCTCTTCCGGAGGACGGTTCCTGATTCTGTACCACATGATTGCTAATGACGATGGAGAAGGTGGAAGTAAGTTAACTCGTAAACTAAAATATAATTACTATAATAAGAAAATAACACTAAATAATAAAGTGCATAATAAAATAAAATAGGACAGGTCACAGTTAACTTCCTCACAAGCCATAATACATTTGTTATAGTACATTGTCTTTTCCTGCTTGATTGTTTAATTGCCATTTTTAATCATTCTGATCTAGAGAAATGCATATGCTCATAAGCTGTTCTCATTATTTTTTTATTTATTTTATATTAATTTTATAAGTTTTTAATATTTGTTTACTTATCTTAATTTGATTTTATTTTATTCATTTTTACACTATTAATATTGTTTCCTCATTTTTAGTTTAATTTCTTTCTTCCTTTTTTACGAAGAACATAACATTTAATAAAATTTCTCTACATATTTTTGTATTAGTTGTGATGCACTTACATGATCCTTATTATCCAATTAAAGTATTTTTTATATTTATCACAAAATATAATATAATCCATTACAGTGAAACCCCGCTTGTTCGTTCCCGTATCGTACGACTTTCCCGCTTTAAACGTCTATTTTCGGAAGTCCGAGCATTTTCCTATACATGCAATGTAAAACTTTCCCTCTTCCTACGTTTTAATTATATAACTTTTTTATTATGACGTCATCAGAGTTCCCGTTTCGTGCGTTTTCCCGGCTCGTTCGACTTTTCGGGCCGGTCCCTGAAAAGTTTCAAAATCGGGGTTTCACTGTATCATTATTCCTACTTTCTAATCCAAAAGTGTTGAAAGTAATTAATCAATCAAGAAGTTTTTCACAGTTCTCAAATTAGTTTTTGTTATTTTAGATATATGTAAATAAACAGTCTGGGGAATTGTCTCAATTCTCTATATAACTGTTATTTGAAACTGTATACTGTAGACTGAAGTAAACTGCTAGTGATTAAAACACTCTTTTAATTTGTAATAAAGTATTTTTCTGCCTAATGCTGGATTGTTCTGTATTCTAAAGTGATAGAATGTCTGCAACTTTAGTATAAAATGGCATGTTTCTAAGTATGAATGTTCATAATTCAAATGTTTATAAATTGAGGAGTACCTGTAATTTGTTGAAAAATAATAATAAAATAATTTTTCTAAATGTTAAATGTTTATAAAGAATCTTACTATCATATTTGAAAAAAAAAAAAAAAAAAAATCATCCAGTAGAAATTTTTTCCACTGAATTATTTTGAGTTGATAAATCTGTAATGTTTAGTATTTCTGTAGTATAGATAAAAACAAAATGGTGATATTTTTAGCGAAATTGTTATCTTATAACACAATATTTATGTTCTTGAGTTTAAATATAAATATAACTTCTACTTTTTAATATTAATTTTTTAATGGCATTATATTTTGATTGATACAATATTTTTATTTTAGATTTACAAAAATATACATGTATATTAACCTCACCATTCTTTGAGATATTAAGAAAAGAATAAAATAAGGGATAATATACATGAGTAAGCATAGTAATTACATTTAAATACATTATATTTTTGTCCTAGTGAAATACTTGGAATAACTGGTTTAGCCTATTCTGCATAAAGTTTTTGCATTCTCTACTAAATTATAAATATTTTTTACATTCAATTTTTATTTTTCAGAATTTCATGTTATCTGTTAAGATCCCAGGACTAGAAGAAGATACACAAAATTTAAAAATTAGGCTTTTGCCAGGTAAATTCTTCCATATAGTTTAATTATTTATAAAATAAATATTATAAATACCAGCAAAGATTACATTAATTAATAAATACTAACATGTCAAATTATTAAGCCTTGATGTCTTATGACTAAAACCTCCAATGTTACAGAATGTTTGAACTCTTATAAATAAATGAAAAACAATCTGTTATTCATATTTCCATAAACTTGGATATTATTTATCACTGACAGTTTGTGAAATTATCTTTCTGTAAGGATTAATTAGTTAATAATATATTGGAAAGAAATGCTTATATTGGCATATTTCTTAGAAATCTTATTTTTAATTTTTATTAGTTCAGTCCTTTTAATATAATTTTTTAATTATGAAATTTAATCATATTTATAATATTTTAACCTTATATTATTTTTATTTATTTCTTTTCCTTTACTAATCATAATTGAATCTCCCCAATTTGCATTTGCATTTATCAAAAGAGATTGATGATATTTAGAACTTTAATCTTTCAAGAATGAAGGACAAAAATAAGAAAAGCTATGGATGCTTGCCGTTAGAGGAAAAAGATCTTAACAAAAGAATTATGGCATGTTGCTAATATTATAAAAATGAAGGCAGACTTTTAATTATCACTTATTCCTGAGATAATGGCTGAATTCTTCCCCCACCCACAGATAAATGCTCTCTTATGTAATGTGAAGTGTTCTCTTATGAACACTTCACATTTACAACCATTACTTTTATGTTATATAATTTCTGAAATTTCAAATATATATCTACAGCTCACATTTGTGATGATGCATATCACAGAATTCATGCATCATCCTAAACAGGAATGACAGAGACAGTCAAATTTCATTTTACAATTATTTGAATTGAGTGCATTTTTCAACCATTATTCTTCATTTTGTAATTATTTATGTACATTTTTGGTATATTTTTGCTGTTCTGTTTTTATAATTAAGAATTTTCAAATGCATTTTTGTGTTTTTCTCTCATATTGAATATTTATTTTTATTCTTATTTTTCATAGTTAATTTTGCTATTTTAAATTAAAAAGCATTATTAGGAACAAAACTAGTCACTTTTATATTGCACTTATGGGAAATAAGAGATTAACTTTCAATTATTCAAATTTGTATCGACAATTTAAAACTCACTTAAATCGTAAGAGTAAGTCATCTGTAATTTTTTATATATTAAATGACACTATATAGTTTCTCTTTTAATATAATAATATAATATTGGTCCAATATAATATTATCATATTATATATTGGATATTATCATATTATTATATTGGTTCACTTTATACCACAAGATAGTCTGTTTTATAATTGAAATATTTTGCAAACAAATGTATTTATTTATTCTATAATGATTTTAAGAAATTCATTATGAAACAAAAATTGAAAAAATTTATATAGGTCTGTAAATTTATATAGGTCTGTATGTCTAGATTGTCTGTAAATTTAAATAAACATATAGAAGTAGTCCTCAACTTTATGACAAAGTTTGGTTTTGGATCTTACCATCATAAATTGAAATGATTATAAGTTGTAAATGCTCAAAATTTATAGATTTCTCACTATTAATGCTTACTAGAACACTATGTATTATCTTAATAAACATAAAGAACACAAAATTACAAGAACCAGATACAAAAAGGAAGTTTTCCATTTATTAGACCACCCATTCTCAACCTGCAGCCTGCCAACTTTTTTACATGCAGTCCGTAACACACAGTCGTAAATTTAATGAAAGTGCGGAATTCTCCCACATGCAAAAAAATAAAAATAAAAATTCTGATATTAAAAAATTTTTTTAAATCTGGAAAAATTAGAATTTTCCTAATTTGCTAGGTCCTTCCTGATGCAATAAAATTTTTTTTCACGTGACACCAACCAGTTGCCGACTGCTGATATGGCATGTTGTGGCCTGCTTAGTGTAGTAAACAAATGTATGTAGCCAGGGGGAAAAAAAAATTGAGAACTGCTGTATTAGACCATTGGGTCGGGCATTCAATTCCATGGAATTGCATTGATCAATCACAGAATTTACTGATTATATCACCATCATAAATAACAGTGATCATAAGTTGAGGACTACATGTACATGAAACATTCTGTCCATTCAGAATCATTGGTTATGATACTAGTTTCTCTTTTGAAGTTATAAACAGTTCTGAATCAGAAGTCAATTCATTCAAATATTTTTGAATTGAAACTTTTCTTTTCCTCAATATTTCTACAATGATTTCTTGGAATATTCAGAAGTACCAATTTGATTTATTTTTTTACCACAATGCAAACAAAAAGTTTAACAAAAATTTGAATAAAAATTATGAAAAGTTGGTGGGAAAATGAATTCATCTTCAACAAATACCTTGTCATATTCTTTGCACAGTCTCTTTATTGGTGACTGCTAATAAAATATAGGCACTTTCTTTAAAAACCTATAGTAGTATTGATGCTTTTATATATATACAGGGTGCCCACGTTTCTGTGGACCAGGCATTTTTCTTGAAAACTATCGTGTATACATGAAAACTGTAAAATGTGTCCTGTTACATTTTCCTTCCAAATTACAATCTGTCCTTAATATTTTTTCTGCGCCTCCTCTCACACAGCACCAGCTTCAGCTTTGTTTTCTCAAATGGAACTGTATTATTTTTCTAATGGAATTGATTCCTCCAATTTTTTATGCAATTTTCGTGGTAAAATTATTTTCTTATGACTGAAATTTTAGGAGATATTTAGGAATAAAGGAACCATTCAGAAAGGTATAATTTGTTGCCCACATTTTTGTGGACCAGCATTTTTGTTGATTAATGTCTACATATTTTTTTCAGTAATTGAAAAATTAATAACTAGATACTTAGATTATAGACTACTTAGATTTATGACTATTATTCCCTACTTCGTAAAAATGTTTCAAATTATAAGATTATTGGAGAATTCTTTTAAAATTCTGTGAGGTCTCGGAGGACCCACCATTTTTATATAATTAATCTATGTAAAACAGTCGAATTTCGAGATCTGAACAATCTAAATTTTATTCAAAATTCAAAAGATAAAACAGCTCATAGGCAGGAAAGTATAATAATATATTTTTTATTACTGGTAGTAGCGCTTTCGATACATAATCCTCTTCAGCTACCTTAACTACAACTCATAGCTGAAGAGGATTATGTATCGAAAGCACTACTACCAGTAATAAAAAATATGTTGTTATACTTTCCTGCCTATGAGCTGTTTTATCTTTTGTATTATAAGTTTTGGCAGTGTATGGTTTTTATGAGTAGTTATTCAAAATTCATCTAAAAGTTTAATAATTATTATTCGCCACATTTGGCAATATTTTATGACGGGAAATAGAGTCAGAACAAGTAACATAAACAACAGATGAAAAACTCTGATAAAGATTTCTCTTTTCCAACTTGTTCCTGCCTCAGAGTTAATCATCATCATGAATCATTGATAACGGCTGATTAAGTCATCAACATTGGCTAATGTATAAAAGGAGGAATGTTTATTTGGACTTTGTTCTCTGTCACCGGTCATGAACTGGACAGTTCCCTGTTCCTGGTCGGGATCTCCGGTCATAATGAAATAGTTCCCGGTTGCTGCTCCCAGCCAATGGACATGACCCGACGTCCCGTCGCATCTACCCTGTCCAGTGGACCGATGTCAATGTATCTCAGATGCACCATCATAGTTAAAGAGAACAGTTTAAAAGAACATAGAAGATCTAAGATAAAGTAGAATATAGAAGAAGAGTATGGGATGAAATATTATTATAAGTATCAAAGGAAGACAATAAGAATCTAAGGAAGACCATGAATACAAGAGAAAAGAGTATATAAATAATCTAAGAAGAATATAGAATTAGTCTACAATTCCCGCTAACCGGGCGGATGAAGGAAGTTATCAACAGAAGTTATTACTACAATGGATGGCAGGAAGAGAAGGACTCTATTTCCCAGGTATACGGCAGCGTGCGATATCTAGATCTCTTTCAATCTTTTGGGCTGTCTAAATCGTTCACATCTCTTTTTTGATTGTTAATTTTTAATTATAATACTTTTATGTCTTTGTTACTTAGCCTAAATAAACTTGCTTTGTTATGTTAATTAGGAATTGGTCATTCTTCTGAACCCGGAGCTCCGTGCCACTTAAC
Source organism: Olivierus martensii (assembly GCA_000484575.1). NCBI lineage: Eukaryota > Metazoa > Arthropoda > Arachnida > Scorpiones > Buthidae > Olivierus > Olivierus martensii. Next base: position 25,992 of record AYEL01076952.1, read on the forward strand.
CACACGACCTTTATCCTAAAATCGGCCTATTCCGTCCGTCGCTCAGATGGTTGTGTTGGAGATACACATAAAACCTTTCCTGGTGTCAGGACTGACATAATTTCGACAGACCTGCTGCGGAATTCTTACAATTCTTTTTCATATTAGGATAAAATGTTATACTGAAGAAAGGATTTGTCTGTTGGCTTTCATACTGCCAGCTACCAAACTTAGGAATAAACAAATTATTTACAATATGTAAAACCATATCATAGATTGTTTTTTATAGATTATTTATTGAAATTATTTAAAGTTGAGATATTTAACCGTAGATACATATATGATACTATCACATAAATTTTTAATAAAATCATAGACCTCTACTTTAAATCATTCCTATACAAATTATTATAACTTACTATTGAAATTTTTCATGTTGAAGACTGTAAATTTCACTTTATAAATGTTAGTGCCAAGAAGAATGTGATGTTTTCAGTTCTTCTGTTTAAAATAGTCGATGTTAGTATGATGATCACTTGAATGCACCACCACTTAATAATCATAGATTGAAAAGCTACGCAAAAAAATTAAAAGTTTTTCTCAAATTGTTTTGTAAGATCAAAAAAGATGTGAACATGTCAAGACATAATCTTACTTTATAGGCCATATGTATAAACTTAATCATATTTTGATTAATATTAAGAAAAAATTAATTCATTTAAAGAAGAGGTTATTATAAATGGTATTACTGAAAGAAAATGAAGAAATTTATCAGGCAACCAATAAAGTTCTGTCCGATTTTTACGTGATCAAATTGCATGCGCTCTCCACAGCATTCTTCCTTCAGCATGAGATAGATGTGAGGAAGGTAGTGGATTAGTGAATGTTTCCTCTCCTAGTCGGTTGGTAGTTATCACCATAGTTAAATGGGGATGTCAGCGAGAGTAGGTCAAACATGGGAACTCCAAACATGTTTATTCACACCTGTATGCTATACGAGTTTAAACTGGAAATGAAAGGTTGCAGCACAAAGAAAAATATGCCAGGTATTCGATAGGAATGTGGTAAATGACCGGAGAGTATAATGGTGGTTTAATAAATTTAAGGACAGTGATGAAGCCTTCCAAAACACACCATATACATGACATTCACAAGCTTTAGACAAATAGGCATTCAAGGCAGATATTGAGGCTGATAGTGGCCAAGCCTGAAACATTGGGAGAAGCATTCAACTTCAGAACAAAAACGATTTTATTACACCTCCATCTGTTTGAGAAATGATATAAAGTGAATGATACATTACACGAGTTGACTGTGTCTCAAAAAAGTGACACAAGCAAATGCCTGTGTTTTTCTGCTGTCTCATCAAAGGAAGGATTCGTTTCTGGCAGGGCTGGGGACAATTCGATTGGAATGTGGTAAATGACCAGAGAGTATAACGGTGGTTTAACAAATTTAAGGACAGTGATGAAGCCCTCCAAAACACACCCTGTACATGACATTCACAAGCTTTAGACAAATAGGTGTTCAAGGCAGATATTGAGACTGATAGTGGCCAAACCTGAAACATTGGGAGAAGCATTCAACTTCAGAACAAAAACCATTTTATTACATCTCCATCAGTTTGAGAAATGATATAAAGTGGATGATAGATTACAGGAGTTGACTGTGTCTCAAAAAGTGACACAAGCAAATGCCTGTGTTTCTCTGCTGTCTCATCAAAGGAAGGATTCGTTTCTGGACAGAATGCTGATCTGCGGGGAGAAATTTGTTCTTTATAATATTCCATGGCATCATTGTCAATGGTTGGCACCACATGAACCTCCTCCCAAACAACCAAAACTACTATTGCATCAACAGAATGTTATGCTCGGTGTTTGGTGAACTGTTCAGGTTATCATGCATTGCAAACTGTTGCTAAGGTCACTCTTAACATCATTATCCGACTTGGTTGGGAAACACTAAAGCATCCCCCATATTCCTCTGACATTGCACCTTCGGATTACCATTTGTTTTATTCATTAGACAACCATCTGTGAGGAAAACGGTTCCAAATCCTCAATGAAGTGATACACGCACTAGATAACTTCTTTGGTTCATATTCCGCTGAGTTCTATCAAAGTGGAATCCATAGTCTGCTCAAACATTGGAGACAGATTATAGTTGCTAATGGGAACTATTTCTGTTTTCAAAGTATCTCTTATTTCATATTATCATATTTCTCTTTGTAGTCTAAAAATCTGAGAATTTTATTCGTTGCCTGATACAAAAACATTAAAATTGGCAATATCATAGATCAAATTATGCCTTTCTGAATGGTTCTTTATTCCTAAATATCTCTTAAAATATCAATCGTAGGAAAGTAATTTCACCCCGAAAATTGCATAAAAATTGGAGGAATCCGATTCCATTAGAAAAATAATACACTTCCATTCGAGAAAACAAAGTTGAAGTATGCACTGTACAAGAGGATGTGCAGAAAAAAATATTAATGACGAATTGTAATTTGGAAGGAAAATGTAACATGACACATGTTTAACAGTTTTCATGTATACATGATAGTTTTAGAGGAAAATGCCTGGTCCATAGAAACATGGACAAGAAATATGCCCTTCTGAATGCATTTTTCACATATATGATAGTTTTTGAGAAAAATGCCTGGTCCATAGAAATGTGGGCATTCTGTATACTATATAAAAATAAGTCATAGAACTGTTATAAAACTTAAAATTTCAAAATTTAAATCTACAAAAGAATTTAGAATGTAATATAGTTGCACAATAATGGCACTATTTGCATATGTTTTAACATCAATCTGTATAATTACTAATAAAATCTGAATCAAAAGGAATTAAATATAGATATCAGTATAAATGTGAATAGGGAATTGTTTTATAAAGGTCTTCATTTAAATAACATATTTAAAATTTAATAGTGCTTATAACAGTAATAATATGGCAATATTAAAATATATATTATGATAAAATTATAAATTCTTTTAATTAATTTTAGGTCAGAATTTTGCCAAACACCATTTTCAGGCAGATAATATATCATTAACTAATATACAAATAAAGAGCACTAATGGCAGTAGTGACTTTAACAAACTAATTTATTTCAAACCGTTATTCTGAAATAAATTAGTTTGTTGAAGTCACTACTGCCATTAGTGCTCTTTATTCGTTACTGTATTGGTGTTATAGGCAGTTGATATTTTGTTTTATCTGATAATATATCATTCCAAAAGATACATTATTTAATATAGGAATATCTTGCTTTATGGCATTGCTAATATAGCACTTCTCAGTTATGTTCCATGTTTTTGTTTTATATATCAAAATGAGAATTATCTGTAAAATAATATCTATGTAAAGCATAAATTAATTTTATAGATAGTCCAGAGCCATGCTGAAAAATTGAAGGTGTGAGACCCTGAATCAAACCTGGATTATCTTAGATGATGCACAAATGTTTTAAAATGTGGCTATCTGGCTGAGTTTTTTAGACCTAGTATACTTATAAGGGGAGGACACAGCTGACCCCCCACCGATTTTGATCCGGTTGCATATGGTGAAAATACATCAAAAATGAGTGAATACGTGTCCGAGCTTTTCATTGAATTGAGAAAAATGCCTGGTCCATAGGAACATGGGCACCCTCATGTATATGAATAAATGAAGAAATCTACATTAAGTCAAAAGTACCTTTCCTTATTAAAATGCTTTTTCTGTATAGTAGTTTTTTTTATTCATAGTTATTTTTATCTAATTAAATAATATTTCAAATATGTAAAATCCTATTAATTAATATTAAAAAAATAATCTTTCTTTAATTAAATTAATATTTCATAATTTTGTTCAAAAATTAAAAAAATATTTTTATTCAAAGTTACCTATACTCCATCTATTCTTTCAGATTTATGATAAACATTAATGATTTTAAAATGATTACTTTGAATTTTAACAACAATTCTTTATATTAAGCTATTTTGAAAATATAATTTTTTACATTGATAATGTTTACCTAATTTCCATAATTTACCATTAATTTTAGAAAACAAAAATTCAACCAAAATAATATGAAATAATAGCTTTTTTACTTCAATCTGATATATTTTTTGTAGGCATGTGCAAATACAAAATTTTAGAGCTGTATCAAAAATTAAAAATTTTTTTTTGCAAAGTTTAAGTGTTATTTTTACGACATTTAATGGTAAAAATTTATCTACTCAACTTCTTTGTAAATAGAAGTCTAACAAACTGAAATATTTTAGTTTGTTTAAATATTTCAGTTTGTAAAATATAATAAAATAAAAAAAAATATTTCAGTTTGTTTTCTATTTTTTTATATGAAAGTTTATGAACTTAATTTATTGATAAATTCATATTTTTTTTAGTAGTCACAAACAGTTTAGTATTTTAATGGTAAACTATCTAGCAGACAAATTCAATACTTATGATTTTATTAAGTTAATAAATCAAAATTACTTTTAATTTCTATTGAACATAACAAAAAAAAAATCTGTAACTAAAAATTAGCCATTGAAATCAGTAAAATTGATAAAAAGTATATTATCTCTAACAGAAAGAAAGATAACTTGCTGTTATTTCTGAATTTCTCCAAAATATTCTATTAAAATATTTGTCTCAAAATTTCCTCCAGTTTGATGAAAATATTTCCTTAATAAATGAAATTACTATGGATAATTGACAGTAATTGTAATTACATTATTGACAATGATCTTAATCATTCAATTTTCAAATATAAATATAAGTGAACCCCAATTTATAAGGACCTGATATATGAGAGCCCACCTTATACCAAGATGTATAGTTTGTAACAAAATTCATATTAGGAGTCTTTACTTGGCTTTTACAAAAAATTTAAAATGAATGAATATTTTAAAATTCAATAATTAATACACTGTTATGTGGTATAATATATAAAGTGACAATGACATCATCATCTTATAAAAGAATTCTATATTTTAAAATATTTAAAATTTTTGTTTAATTTCTTTTACATTTCAAATGTATTCTGTCTAACTTCAATATAAAATACAGTTGCCCAGATTGACTATGTCATAATGCTTCAGGTCTCCATTCATAGAATCCAAAATCAAATATGAGTCCCAGACTTCAAAATTTTTATAAGATGATCCCAGCTTGGCAATCAGTTCTGTCTTCTACAATGCAGTTGCCTCCTTAATATTTATCAGAGGGTTGAATGCAGATATTCTGGCTAATATTAAGGGAGCAACCAGTTATCCCCTTCAATATTAGCTGCAACCAGGTTCAATTCTTGATCTCATACCAAACTTTTATCAGGTGAGGTCTTACTCATTGAACCACATCATTCAACTGACAACCTACATCATCATGGATATGAGCTTGCAAAGTCTTAGATCTTAATAAACAAGAATGTGAACTTAATGATATGGAAAATTTTGCACTTAGGATTTGCTAAATGCCATCTGGACTTCTACATTGGGAACTGAACAAGAAAAACTAATGTTCACATTTCTGAACATAAGCAATATATTAATATTAAACAACAAACAAAAGTTAACTACCTTATTTCTAAAAAAAAACAAAGCTGGAAAATTGAATAATAATAATAAAGTTTATTAATGGACTCTAAATATAATATTAAAGTGAAACCAGAAATTTATTAATCAACACAAAATTCAACAAATGATTTATTCAAGCAAAAATAAATTCAACTAAGTTAAATTAGAAATCTATTAAATTAGAATTATTATTAATTAATCTATTAAAATAGAGTTAACTAAAGCAAAATATTTCCAAAAGAAATAATACACAATACCAAAATAATCTTAAATCCATTAAAAAGCAAAATTCCTCCATACCAAGACAAAACTGATTTATATATAAGAACTTCTCTTATATAATAAATCTATCATTGTTTGTATTTCATATTATCTCAATGTTCATTCATTCATAGAGCAGCATTCTTATATAGCAAGAGATGTGACTGGCTCACATTCAAGTTCATTTGCATGAATCCTAGAGACAATATTTTAAAGGTAACTCAAGCATAGTCAGTATGATGCAACTATTTAACACACAAAACAAACACAGTTATATATCTAAATAAAATTGTAAACAAACAGCATTTTCAGATTAACAAATCCACCTTCAGTTCACAAAGCAAAAAGAGCAAGTTAGAATTTTTAGAATAGAATAGAATTAATGGTTCAATACATAAAAACTCTACTAGAGCATAAGTATCCAGTTACATCAAAGGTGATACATAAAAATAAAACATTAAAATTAAAAATTGTTTTTAATTTACTGAATTTATTAGAGAACAAGTCTAACATAATTCAGCCTTTTCTTCAAAGTTATTAACAGCACATTTGTGTAATTAATAACAACATGCCAGTTAGTATCCCAATACCATTGGAATGGCATACTAGATTAAATACAGCTCATTCGCAAGTATGGATTTTATTCAGCATAACGTTTTCGATTATTATTTATTCTGTCTTTATTTTGTATGATGTCTTTTAAAATATCACAGATATAATTAAACTCCAAGTTATCTTTTCCAGCTTACAAATTTTAAAAATTTTTTTCAGAAGAAATTTTAATATAATGAACTTACAAATTTTATTTTTTTCCATTAGGAGAGAGAAATCTTAAACCTTTTCAAAGTCTTTCTTCTAAAAAATGATATATCTCAGAAACTTCTGATTTACTTTTTTATTAACTTACATAATGTATTGAACTTATATCACTTTTTTTGATGGAGCCAGTTTGCTAAAACTATACAGTGGTACATTGCAATTTGAAGTCCTGCAATTTGTCAGTCTTGCAATTTGACAGTTTAATTTCATAGGAAGGCATATGTGTGTATTGTCATCCACCTTAGCTAGGTGCACTAGCTAAGGTGGATGAGTCCAAACGTGAAAGGGAGAGTTGCAGTCAGTATAACAACAAGTGGGAATATTGAATTAATATTATATTAAGTTCTGTTAAATATACTATTTCCAACATCAAAACTAATCATTTGGCATTCGATATTACAATAAACTTCCATTCTACTTCAGTTATCTTGCGTTTGAAAACATCCATGTGCGAAGCAACAAGTGGGAATATTGAATTAATATTATATTAAGTTCTGTTAAATATACTATTTCCAACATCAAAACTAATCATTTGGCATTCGATATTACAATAAACTTCCATTCTACTTCAGTTATCTTGCGTTTGAAAACATCCATGTGCGAAGCTGTCATCCCTATTTTGTCACTGGACTCGTTCAGTTAGTACACACACAGTTGCGTCAATGGTCGCGGCTAAGCTGGACAGACAGTACATGGAATTGTGTGATGCCATTTGTTATTTGCACGGTTATTTGTCAGTTCTTGTTGGACTGCTTTGGTGTTTGCTTGTGTTGTGTTTTAATTTTCAATTCTACATTTTTCAGAAAGTAAAAAATTTGTGCATCTGTAGTTATTATTAATTTTTTGAGTGAAATTTAGAAAAGGGTTCAAAGAGAAGTAAACAAAAGAATAATTCAGGAAAGAAGAACACTTGATTGAACAAAGAGAAGAAGAAAAAAATTATATATAAAATGCAGAAAGATAAAGCAATTACAGATATAGCTCAAGAGTATGACATTCTAGGACAACTTGGCAACATTTTGCAATAGAGAGAGAATGTTATGGGTGCTAGAATGTCTGCTGGAGCAATAATGATTTCTAAATATAAATTTTTAATCAATGAAAAAAAAAAAAGCTGCTTCTCACCTGGATTAGATAAAAAATAGATGAAGGGAGATTAAGTAACTCAGACAATGATCTGTGAGAATGCTAGGTTAATTTTCAAAGAATTGCATAAGAAAACTCCAGGATATACCTCAGATCAAACTGATAAATTTAAAGCAAGTCAAAGGCTGATTTCATAGATTCAAAGGTAGAACAGGATAAAGAGAACTTTATTTCAACATCTAAGGGCTAATAAATTGTCTGTTGTGTATAAAATAGTATATTTTATAATTTAATGTATTATACAATAGTAAAATATGTATAATAAAGTAAATAATAGTGTATCTCTCACCTTGCCCGTAAGGAGAATGAGATGGAATCTGACAATGAATAAATCTATTTTCCATAATCTTAAATGGGAAAAATTGTCCCAAAAATCGACATTAGTTCGATGACAGATTAGTGTCGAATTTCAAGGTACCACTGTATTATCACTTGGAATTAACAATCACATTATCATTTCATCCCAGAGCAAGATTTTATAAAATCCTTGCTTATAATAGTACAGTTTATGACCATTATGTAATGCTCAATGCAATTCTTACGCATACAAATCCATGTGTAGTGGTCTGATATACTGACAGCATCCATTCTGTATGTGGGTCCTTTAGTTTTTGTGTGTGCTAAGTTTACTATGATGTTATATTATGATATAGCATATAATGGCAACAACATCAATAGATGCAAAATACTTCCAAATTATGATCATATCAACTTAGTTGAATGCATATCACTATCAAAATTATATTGAATCAATAAAAAGTTATATTGAATTGAAAATAGTACTAACATCAATTGTGTTTGCTATTGGTTAAGGTCAGATTGATCTGAAGAATTAATTCATACAGCCTTATGAAAAGGTAAATCTCAACCAAGATATAGGACCTATAGTAGATATTACTAGATTAATATCTATTAATCTATTCTGAGGTGCTAGGATTTAATCTACTGTAGAGTACTACTATAATAATAATTATTATTATTATATTTAAATTAATATATTAATTTGAATCCTAAAGGATGTGCGTTTAAAAACATTTTGCAAAATTTCAGTATATTTTTGTCATATATCAGACTAAAGCAGAGTCAAGTATTTTTGTGATTTTACTAGTTAATAAAATATTTTTTTTAAATTAATTTACTTGCATAAGTTAATAAATTGGTAAATTTATACAACTTATATACATATAGAGAGATAAATACTATACAGTCAATAGGGCGAATTTTGGACCAGCGGGGGTAACTTTGGACCACCCTGTAAATATGCATTATTTCTTTGTTTGTAGAAAAATAAAAAATAATTTTTGAATGCATAAAAAAAAAAAATGCACATCAACCCGGATTCGAACCCACTACCTTCAGATTACGAGCCACGTATTTATCGAGTGCGCCATCTGTGCACCTGGTGATCTGTTATCTATCCATTGCTTTTAAGCTGAATTATCAAAAGTTCGATTTTTCAAGTGTTAAAAAATACTATTAGAAGGCCATATTCAATGAAAAGCTCGGACACGCATTCACTCATTTTTGATGTATTTTCACCATACGCAAGCGGATCAAAATCGGTGGGGGGTCAGCGGTGTCCTCCCCTTGTTAGTGAATAATAGTGTAAATATGTTTTTAGGCTTTTATATGCATTAACAAATGAAAAAAGTTTGTGATTTATTTTATAGTGGTAGTCTAGAACATAATCACTACAATAACAAAGTATACCTGTATTTATGCATTTTATATAGTAACAATTTCTGCTATTCTTTCTTAAATATTATTATTTATGACATGTTTTTATCATGATTATATTTTTCTAAATACAGACAGTTCTGATTTATGTAGGTGGATCATTCTGCAAAATCTTACCTAAATCATATTTAAATATGTTGGAGCATATATTACAGAGTACTAGTAAGTCACAAAGACTTAACATAAGTCACATAGTAAAGCAGTCTCTTATCATCGTAGAGAATCCAGATCCAATTCTGAGTCCCACACCTCCAGTTTTTCAGCCCTAGTCTTAACTAAAATTAACCTAACCATAAATATGGATTTGCATATGTTAGATCTATATAAGTTGAAAATTTCTTATATTATAAATACACCTATACCTTGCTATATGGCCACTCTTTATACGGCATTTCGCTATAACGGTCTTTTTTAATTATGACACTTTTTTCATTTACGGCCCACAATGTTTCGTTATACAGCCAAAAGCAATGCTGTACTATTATAATAAAATGAAAAAAAAATGAAAATTATATTAAAAGATAACGCTAATAATAATAGCTCTATAACGGATCGAAGAACACTCGTTGAACTTTATTTTATGTAATCAATTAAACCAAAAAGTGAAGTGAAATGATTTACACTTATAGGTAATGTTGCCAATTCCAGTTTACGGAAAATCACAAAGTACTGCAGCAATATTAAGAATATTATTATATCAAAAATAATTTTTAATTTTTTCAATAAAGACAATTATAAAGTTGCTAAATCACTATATCAGCCATTTTAAATTATATATTTCATCATAAAAACAACATTAAAAATCACCAGATCTGGCAACAGTAACTCCACGCTATTTGTAAAGGTGGCACGTGCGGTGAAACCACCTGAAGGCGCCACGAAGTTTTGAAAAGCAGTCATATTTCTCTATATGAACTTATTAAATCAAAAACTTACATCAATCTAATATTTATTAATTAAAAAACATACACAAATCAGATTTTTCCACTTAAGTCAAATCTGATTATTTTAAATGGAGAACAAGTTTTTTTATCTTCTTTTTTTTTTTTTGTTTTTGTCTAAATTTCGGTGAAAACAAAACAATAAATGAACGATTAACAACAATGTTGTTTATTTTAATAAATTTAACCAATATTTTAGTATTATCTGTGATATTTTTTTATTTTAAATGCGGTATTTTATAGTGGTGTATCGATTCTGATGATGACAACCGAATTTCTGATTACTATAAGTGGATGTATCGATTCTGATGACAATAACCAAATTTCAATAGCGGTGTATCGATTTTGATGACAATAGCTGAAATTCTGATTATTATAAATGGAGTTTTCATAATGCATTTTAATATGGATGATTCGGGTTCGTAAAGTTTAATAACATTAAACGTTTGCAATTACAATAAGCGGCTTCTACTGTATATATTGTACATATGTGCATATGATTTCTTTTGTTTTTTAATTTATATGTTTATTTTTTGAATTTCTGTTTATTATTACTTGTTTTGTACTTTTATTTTTATGTAAGCATTTTTATACAAAATAGAAAGAATAAAATGCTTTATGAACTAAAAACTATATTATTTTATAAAAAATTGGAACAAATCCAATTGAATTTGTATCAAAATAATTGATTTGTTATATGGCTTTTCGCTTTATGGCCAACTTTTCCGGAACATATCTAGGCCGTAAAGCAAGGTATGGGTGTATAGAATAATCAAAGTTATTTTAGAAGAGAAACAAAAAGCATGCATGTTATAAATGACATTTCATCTAAGAATAAATCAATTATGTGAAATGATACATTACTAAATTTTAATTTCACAGCTTATAGTTACGTGATGACATTAGCATTGCCATAATATTATTATTATACATATTATTAAATTTTAAATATGTATTTTAATTGAATATCTATGTAAATTCAATTCATTCTATACTTTTATTTTATATTTAATTTTTTGTCAAATCAAACTTTACTGATAACTTGTTTTACTGTTAAAAGCATATATTTAATATCTTATATATCTTATATCTTTATAGTCATTATTACTATTACCTTGCAACTTTATTACATACTAAATTCTCTTCTAACATCTAAATTTTGAAACTTATCTGTAACTTGTTTTATACAACATGTATGAAGACCTGAAGAAGACTACTTTAAGCCAGAAGTGCATCTTCATTAAATTTTTTGTGTAAAAATTTATTCTGATTTATATTTATTAAATTGGGGCAGAAAATTTATTTTGTGATGTTATTTTCAAAATAATAATAAATTTTGGAAAATATATAATTTTCAAATTTAGAAATTTGAAAATTATATATTTTGAACTTACATAAATATTTATTACATACTGTAAACATATTGATTTATTTTTACTTTCCCTAATTCCCATTAAAAAATAGTTTTTATTAAATGCAGTTATTAATAATGAAAATATAAACTATATTTTATATATTACTTCAATTAAAATTTTAATGAATTATATTATTACTAATTCAAGCATTGAAGCTATTGTTTTATATCAGATATAACCTAAAATATTTGAATTATTTAAGAAACAAGTTTCTTAGTGTTATAAATTAATATAGAATGGTTTTGACTGGTATGTTTTAAATCAGAGTATTATAAAGGTAATGAAAACATATCAAAAAGATCCAGTAACATAATGTCTAAATGTGTTGTCAGGAAGTTAGTTGTTTCAATATTCAGAAATATACATTACTACTCTCTATATACTACATTCTCTATAGTAGGTCGCTAACTTACAGGGTTAATTTATCACAAAAATTTCTAAATAAATCAAAAATTGTATAAATCCAATAATGATTAAAATTTGATATATAGATAAATGGGTGCATTAGTAAAGAAAATGACTAAATGAAATTTATGAGCATACTTTAAGCATAGATAAGAAAATTAAAGGTATTTTATAAGTGATATTTTGCAAAAAAGTAAATTGCTTAATGAATTTTTCATTTGTCTTATGGAAATTCAACATAAATAAAAATCTTATATATTCACATATCTCTGAAACCATGCAACTTGTAATTAGGTAAGTTGGGAACTTACTTCATAGAAGAGCTTTATTACATTGGTGTATTCACTGCTAAAGATGTATAAAGATTTCCTACATTAATTTGTTACAAAATTAAATGATGATTTATGAATTATAAGTTATTTTTATGTCTAAGATAGTATTCAAATATTCCTGAGATTCTCTTGACATAGGACTACTATTGACTCAAGAATCACTTAACCATACACTGTATCTTAAAACTGATATTAACTTAGCAAGTTTGTATTTTGTATTTTATGAATGTTTAGAATATGCACAAGTGATGTTAGAAATCTAATGTTTTAAATTTTCATTAGGCATTTAATAATTAAAAAACAGACTCTCAATCTAGATATAATTTCATAATTACAATATTCAAAGTTTTCTTAGTTAGTATCAATAAAGCAATAGAATAATAATGTATAGATTTTTGAATTTTTTTGAATATTCTAAAATATTGTGAACATGCTCTGCTGCAAATTGATATGCAATTCTGTAAGTCCTGTATTATTTATATGATGTATTATGAACTGTATCATTACATAATCCCAGTACGTAAAATTATCACATAAGATAAAATATAAGTACAGGTAGTCCTCAACTTAAACCACCTTGATTACAACCAATTCTTACTTAGGACAGTGATGTCATTGGTAAATTCTGTTATTAGTCAATGCAGTTGCCTAGGTTCAATTCCTAATTGTCTGATGTATGGAAAGCATCCTTTATGTGTCTGGGTCTTGTGTTTTTATGTTCATTAAATTTATTACAATAAAATGGAGTGTAAGAATAAATATCAAGTAAATATAAAAATAAACCAAAAATACAATAATAAATATATAAATAAAGAAAAATAAAGTAAATAGCCAAATAAATATTGATTGTGGGGAATCCATAAATTTTAGCCATTTCCGACTTATGATGGCAAGGTTCAAAATTCTTGGAACCGAACTCCATTGTAAGTTGCGGACTATATATTCACTTGAATATTGATACAACTATAACACTGAAAAAATGCATTTCAGGTATATTGTTACCAGATCTTTTTAATCTGTTCTTTCTCCTGATAACATAAATTTATTATGTATCATTCATTATAACATCCTGATATATCATCATCATTAAGTTGATGATGATTTTAGATTAGCTTAAAAAATGTTTTATTATTTTTAAAAAATTTGCCCAGTTTTTAAATAAAGTGTTTAGCAACAATATTTATGTATTTGGTAAATAAATTTCATATTCTGGATATTTCTTATTCCAGTTCTGGGTCTTAGGAGCAAGTACTTATAAAGGCTTGATAAATGGTACAACTCGGATCATGCCACACATCAGGAAGCTCTCTCTCTCCTCCATAGAACAAAGAGAGGGGGAGGAAAAGTTTTCGTTTTCACTGGTAAATACTTGTTCCTTCTTCCTTGGCATGTTTGGCACCAGTTGCCATACTGCAATATTATCCAGCATAAAGCATGTAGCATGAATACATAAATTTATTTTTAATGCGTGGTGGCATGATCAGAATTTTATTTGAAGATCATAAAAATGCAAAAATTTTAATCATGAGTTATCTATTACAGTTTTAAAAAATAATTTCCAAATGAAAATATTTTTATTTTTTGGAAAAAATTTTTGCATGTAATATTGAATTTTTGCAAAAAATAAGCAAACAAAACTTTTGTACAGTTGAATTTTTATATTATGAAGCTTATTTAATAATTATTATTTAAAGAAAAGATTTTTTCGCTTTTAATTGAAAATTTTTTATAAAATGTGATAAATTTCTATTACTGTAATATTTATAAAACATAAAATAGGATGTGAATAGAATCAACATGACAGAATACTCAAAAATATGTAAGACAATAAAAAAGTTAATAAAAGAAGATATAAGGAATCACAACACCAAAATGATCAAATTAGCAAGAGAAAATAATAAAGAAATAAAAAACCAAGCTATCACTAAAAACAGGAAAAATCTATCATAACTGTCATAAAAGATGAAGAAACAGGAAACAAATATTGGACAGATATTTTGGGGATAAAAGTATATTTTAAGATTTAAAATATACTTCTATCTCCAAAATATCTCACAGCACATTGGTTGGGAAACACTGTTCTAGACCAGTGGTCTCAAACTCAAATTGCTTTGTCGGCCGAATGTGCACTTCATAAGGAAATGAAGGGGCAAATAGTTTTAAACAAACTTTCAATGAAAAGAAAATATTTATTTGTAATTATTTTCATTTTTTTCTTACAAAGGTATTGAAATAATAATAATATAATTATGAGATTATAAAATAGTTTTATTAACATTAAATTGTAATAATTTTCTGATTGTAACATGTATTTAAACAAATAGATAAAACATCTTCATAGGCTGTACAAAATTGCTTTTACCACTGTAGAGACCACTATTCTAGACCATTGCTGAAAGCATGCCTATTTCTTCTCAATCTATTATTAAAAATATGCAGATTTAATAATTGTTCATGTTTAAATATATTCAAAAAATATTAATTTATTGTGCATTACACAAAAATCGGGAAATATGTAGACCAGTCTTTTTCAGAGAATAAATATGATAGCTGCTATTTTATATAGCTAAGCCATGGTTCTCAAACTTTTTTAGGATTTCTTGTGTGATGGTCTCTTTACAATTATTTAGATTGCTTGCAGACCCTTTAAAATTAACTACAATTAGCATATAGGCTACTGTTAACAAAACATATTTTTACAATTATTTATTCAAAAAATGGCAAATCTTAGTCAAATAGCCCAATCATAAGAAAGTTAATTATTGATATAACTACAGCACTTTTTAGCAGTCCATAAAACTTTATTAACCAAATGTTAAGAACATCATCGGTTCTATTTGATTCAAGCATTTAGGAGTTGAAGATGACTATTAAATAGTTGAAAATGTTTTTCTGAAGTTAACATTTGGTTAATAACCAAATGTTAACTTCAGAAAAACATTTTCTAGGACTGCTAAAAACTGCTGTAGTTATATCAATAATTAATTAGAAACCTAAGAATAGCAGTTATAGTTAGTTTCAATGACATAAGAAAGTTCTTTACACACAATCTCCTGCAGTGGATAACTATTCAGGATATTGAACAGTTGTTCTCTAAACTGGGATCTGCTGTCCTCTAAGGGACCGCAAAGGGTCCCCTAGAGCAGTGCTTCTCAAACTTTTTTCATTCATGACCCCATTTTTCATTACGAACGTTTCTCAAACTTTTTTCATTCACGACCCCATTTTTCATTACGAGATTTTTCGCGACGCTATTTTTAATTACGAGATTTATCGCGACCCCAGATATTAAATATGAAATAGTATTAAATATGAAATAAAACATACTAGTACATAAATCATTTACACACTTATTAAAATGATATTAATTATGAAATAAAACATACAAGTACATAAATCATTTACACACTTAAAACATACAAGTACATAAATTATTTACACATTTATTAAGGTGTACACAATCAACCAACTACACTGAAAATACATATGTTATCATACATTAAATATTGGGCATTTGTGAAATTACATATAATCTGATATTCAAATGTTTGAATTTAATTTTAGCAACACCAGCATTTCACTTCACAATGAGGTCGTGACCCATAGTTTGAGAACTACTGATCTAAGCCATCTGCTTGTCAATACCAACAGAATTTGCCATCATTCCTCATCAGAATTCTCCTGTCTTTATCCAGTGCTTATTAGTTATAACCTTGCATTGAACTGTCATGCTGTCTCCTCATAAATATGAGACAGCATGACAGCAAATCATATCACAAATATTATTTATTGTATTATTAGTGTTATTATTATCATTATTGTTTTTTGAGAACTGCATCTTTGTACTAATCATATTGAACAATGTGGCTGAAGGACTATTCACTAAATTTGTTAACATATTGTTCAGAAGATTCATATGTTATGGGACCTCTGACCATGAATAGGATGACAAAGGTCACCCATCTGTAGGCTGATCAGCATTGTTGCTGACTTCAGGTTGAATAATAAGTTAATGAGTAAGCCGGAACTGGGCATCCAGCATTCAAACATTGCAAAATAACTGCATTTTTTTCTAAATGTTAGGGTATTTATTTTTAGAACACATTCCTATTTTGCCCATGAAACTCAAACTGATTTATTTAATTTCACTTAATGTGGAATATTGCAGAACCAGTTAATTGCATAATGTGAGAGATACATGTATATACTTTTTCTCATTTCAAAATATCAACAGCAAAATTAGTAATTTTACTATAGATTTAAGAATGCTGCTTTTCCATAAATTTGTTATCTTTACACCACTTTTAGCAGGAGTAAGATTTTTAAATTTAGAAATTTTCACTTCTATATTCACAGAACAGAAAACAAAACATTATACAATTATCTAAACTATAATGATAATAATTTCAATACTGAGTTTTTATAACTTGTAAAGAGCATAATAAAAAATAAAATTGTCTTCTGTGTTTAATAAAATGGAAAGTGAAAGAAGAATACAGATCGCATTACTCACTTCTATGTTTAATAAAATGGAAAGTGATTCACATTACTCATGTCAAGTACGTCATAGAAATTCTCCCCTCTGTGAAATATTCCCGACCCCTATTTCTACCTCGATAAGAACAGTCTACTTCATTACAAGCTGCTGTGCGGAGATTTTCCAGACTTTACAATCGAAACTACTTCCTCTAATACAGCCCCTACGGTAGATGTCAAAACCTTTCTGTCATAGTCTGTACATCTTGCAGACCTTGATTGAAGAGTTTTTAGAAAAGGGATGCAAGCACTATTATTTTATACCTGTGTGCATCCAATGATTCACATAGTATATTATCACTGGGGTACAAGATGACTTTCTAAACAACTTTAAGGTTCAACTCTATATTTTTATTGGCAAAAGCTGTTTGGAGGTCAATAGATTTATCTACACAATGAAAATATTATCTACCTCTAATAAGATTTGATGATGATGATTTTAAGAAAAAGAGTTACAGCCCTAGCAATGCAACCAACTAGTGATCTGTTGTGCATCCCTAACAGAATCATCCCATACGAAACTTTATCTTACTTACAAAAGACCATATATTCAAATTAATCAAACTAACAAGCCAAACTTCCCCTGGCGGATAAAGTTTTAAGTTATATTTTTGAATAATTATTATTTTTGAATTAAAGCTATGGTGCCACCATCTATTGAGTTAATAATTAGTTAATTTTACAATTTCGTACTAAGGTGGCGCCATCTAGTATTTAATGATTAAACTATAATTTACAAATTTATTTTCCCGAAATAAAATTTTTGCCACCGCACCGGAATCCGGTTTATTTTCCCGAAATTTTATTTCAGGAAAATGAATTTGTAAATTATAGTTTAATCATTAAATACTAGATGGCAAACCTTAGTACGAAATTGTAAAATTAACTAATTATTAACTCAATAGATGGTGGCACCATAGCTTTAAATTCGAAAAATAATAATAATTCTAAAAATATAACTTAAAACTTTATCCTGCAGGGGAAGGTGGGCGTTCGAGTTTGATTAATTTGTAAAATGGTTTATCCCCTGTTTGTTAGTTGTTTATAATTGACCATATATTCTTCAATGGGACTGTAAAAAGAGCTTCTGGTGTAGGAAAATCCAGTCCTAGAAGATCATTACCTCTGAAAGGGCCACACATTCACACAAAATGTGAAGACAGGTTTCATCTTCTCCCTGACATCTACAATTTGAACTATCAGCAGTCCCAATTAAGTGAAGATGTCTTCTAAGTACCCTAATGATATTACCTTGCAATGAGTTTTGATATAATCCTTACTTGATTTTTATGCAAAGCAGACAACTCTTTAGTTCTCTGTAACTAGGGACCTAAAATAAGAGTCTTTGCTTACCTTAATCCAGAAATAGACTTCCAATAGGAGAGGTCCCTGACACAAAAGTGTTAACCAGTCCCTGACACTTTTGGGTGGGTTTGCTGTTGTCAGCACACCAAATGCTTCAGAAAAAGATAGGGCTTCTCATCCAATAAAGGAATGAGAAATCCTTCTTTGCTAGTGCATCAGCAACCTCATTCCCTTTTTTGTGCCTGGCACCCAAACAAGTTGAATCCTGTTCCTGGTAGCCAGTTCCACAATGAGATGACATTCCTATACAATCTTTGAAGTAAAGCATAAACTATCAAATGCTTTTAATGCAACTTGATTGTCTGATAGGATATAAATATATTTATTAACATTTCTCCTATCAGGATTGATTTTAACACATGCAGAAGAATAGCATAGATTTCTGCTGAAAGACAGTGGAAAACTATCCAAGGGAATAAGAATATAACATCCTTGTTCCCTCACAGCACACCCCTGCCTCTAAAGCAATAATGGTTTTGGAACTATCTGTATACCAAACCAGCCCACCTTTGATAACATGTCTAAATCCATTTCTCCACCCTTCCATGCTGTGAAAAACAATAATGAAGATTTTGAAGAAGCTAAATCTGAGCACCCATGTAATTCTTAACCATTTCAAGAATGTAACTGTGTAATAATAGTTAATGTTACACCTGCTACAGTCTATATACTCTATAACAGCACTTCTCAAACTTTTATTCATGACCACATTTTTCATTACAAGATTTTTTGTGACCCCAGGTATTAAATATGAAATAAAACATACAACTACATAAATCATTTACACACTTATTAAGATGAACACAATCAACAAACTACACTGAAAATTCATATATTGTCATACGTTAAATATTGGGCATTAGTGAAATTACATATAAACTGAAATTCAAGTATTTTAATTTAATTTTTGCCAACTACATTGAAAATACATATGTTGTCATACGTTAAATATTGGGCATTTGTGAAATCGAAAATTCATATGTTGTCATACGTTAAATATTGGGCATTTGTGAAATTCATATGTTGTCATATGTTAAATATTGGGCGTTTGTGAAATTACATATATTCCAATGTTTGCATTTAATTTTTGCAACCCCAGTATTTCACTTTGCAACCTCAAATGGGTCGTGACCCATAGTTTGAGAAGTGCTGCTCTATAAAAAGCACAAGCCTTTAAAGCAGGCATAAAATCACAAAAGCAAATTAATTTAAAATGTTTTTGGTCAGTTTATTGACCCGCTTCAGTAACTTACGAACACATTTAAAAGAAGGCGGTTACATAGAATTGGAACAAAGCTAAATATTTAAATTATTAATATATATATATAATGTACCTTCATATGCAATATTTATTTTAAAAAATTGTTTTTTAAAAATTTTTAATATCAGCACATTTTCAATAAAGTTCTTCTTTAAAAAATTGTGGTAACATAATTTCGTCAGCCGAATCCTTCATAGGGCGGCGGGATGGTGTGGTCACGTAGTAGTAGTGTCTTCTCACCAATACATCACAAAGTCAGATGTTATTGAGTGCCACCCATCTTCAGGATATTGTGAGATCCTCTGGGCTGCTGTCATTCAGTAAATCATAAGTGGGCCTTCGTTTTTCTATCTCCATGGCCTCTAAAGTTGGTATCGCATAGGAATGTCCAACCTGGTGGACTACAGTCGCTTCTTCCCATTTAACATCTATATCATAAGTATAGGTGGCCTGTGCTAATGCAGTAGTTAAATCACCTTTATGGATATTATTTTTATGCTCTGCTATTCTTTTTTTCAAGCTCCGTTTGGTTCCATCCACATATTTCTGGGGTCATCGCAAATTGTTGTTGTGTACAGGTATTATATATACACCTGATCTTCTAAGGCAGTCTATATGATCTTTGTCATTGCAGAGCACTGAAAAAATTGTTCTGTTTCTTTTGTACACAGGGGTGGTACTGGAATTTGTTGCAACCTTTCTTATAAGATTGGCAGCTGCAGGATCATAGTTGAGGACACACCTTTGACTGGTCTCAGAAGAGCACACCTGAGTAGAGGTAGTGCCCTGGGTATTAGGATGCATTTGTTCTAGGGTCTGGCTAATTTGGGTCCATTACCCTAGTAATTGGTTATATGTGTATCCATATTTTTTAGCTTGTTCTACAATATAATAAAACTCTTTACATTGATCATTATAGTCCTTAGAGTGAGTGCACGCTCTCCGAAATAAGGCCCAAAAGGTAGAGAATTTATAGGAATATGGATCGAGGAACCAGGATGGTATAATAATCATATTATACATTGGCTTTCTCTATATGCCAGTACAATACTCATCATTTCAGAAACCATAACATCAAGGAAGTGGAAGTCAGTATGTTCCTGCTGGTCTACAGTGAAGCTAAGCCCTTAGGAGTTACTCCAGAGAGCATGGACCATTCTTGTGTACATTATTTATTCCACAAAACACATATTGTCATCAACATATCTCACATAAAGTTTAATATTGGATAAGAAAGGAGTGATGGCATGGCCCTCATTATATCTGACTACTATCTCTGCCATTATACCTGCAAGGTTCTCTCCTATAGGGACACACACCCTTTCTTTGAACGAAATAGCTACCTCTGAATGTGAAATAGGAGTTATAAGTTATTAAGTGGCAGACTGGATGCGACAACAGAATCTCATTTGTACGAGAGACGACAAGACTAAGATAATGGCCATATTTTACTTACAGCTCTATTACAGGATCCAAATTTTTTTTTTTTTTTTGGATCCTGTAATAGAGCTGTAAAGAAAATATAGTTAAATTTTAAAGAAAGACAGGAGTACTAATACTAATAATGGCCATTATACATAGACAGAATTATACTGCCTGCTCTTTGCTTTCATTCAAGAATCAGCATCTGAATGCTTATCTAAAGATCCTACAGATGAGCTCCAAGAAAAAGTATATGGACTCACCCAATTCCATGGCTTTTCAGTTATCTAGAAGGTAAGAGATGTTCACACTCCAATCCCTCCGAGATTGTTTGGCTATGTTAAATGCCACCAGACACCAGTAAGCATCAGGCCAATGGTGAACAAAACTTCTCCCCCCCTCTATAACCTCAAATCCACAATCGCACATTGGGCTGCTCAACACCTAAAAGATTACCCCTATACAATTAACTCCTTGGCTCACTTTACAGAAAGACTTTTAGAAAAAGGACCATTTCTGGATGAGCACATCTCCATCCTAGACTATAACTCACTATATCATTTGATCGAATTAGCACCTGCGTGTTTATTAATCTACAGATTTATTCTTAAGCATCTTACGAGTACAGATTATAATCCTGAGATCTTACGTACAGTCTGCCACTTAATAACTTATAACTCCTATTTCACCTTCAGAGGTAGTTATTATGTCCAAAGAAAGGGTGTCCCTATAGGAGGGCCCCTTGCAGGTATAATGGCAGAAATAGTAGTCAGATATAATGAGGCCCATGCCATTGCTCCTTTCTTATCCAATATTAAACTCTATGTGAGGTATGTGGATGACATATGTGTGTTGTGGAATAAAGAACATACACAAGAATGATCCATGCACTCTGGGATAGCTCCTTAGGCCTTAGCTTCACTGTAGACCAGCAGGAACACACTGACTTCCACTTCCTTGATGTTAAGGTCTTAGAAATGGTGAGTATTGTACTGGCATATATAGAATGTCAACATATAATATGAATATCATATCATCCTAGTTCCTCGATCCATACCCCTATAAATCCCTCTACCTTTCAGGCCTTATTTCGGAGAGTGCACACTCACTCTAAGAACTATAAGGACTATATCCAAATGGAGCTTGAAAAAAAGAATAGCAGAGCATAAAAATAATATCCATATAGGTGATTTAACTATTGCATTAGCACAGGCCACCTACACCTATGATATAGATGTTAAATGGGAAGAAGCGACTGTAGTCCACCAGGTTGGACATTCCTATGTGATATCAACTTTAGAGGCCATGGAGATAGAAAAATGAAGGCCCACTTATGATTTACTGAATGAAGCAGCCCAGAGGATCTCCCAATATCCTGAAGATGGGTGGCACACAATAACATCTGACTTTGCGATGTATTGATGAGAAGATTACAACTATGTGACCACACCACCCCGTCACCCTATGAAGGATTCGGCTGACGAAATTATGTTACCACAATTTTTAAAAAAAAGAACTTTATTGAAAGTGTGCAGATATTAAAAATTTTTAAAAAACAATTTTTTAAAATAAATATTGCATATGATGGTACTTTATATGTATAATGTATAAATAAACTTCCACTTGTATTAATGTTATAACAATAAATAAATAAATAAGCCTTATTTCGAAGTGGAAAAAAGATATAATTTATTATGGAAGTACTTTTGACTTCATTAAGTCATTGTCAACCATACATAAAATTTATGCGTTATATGTATATTAATAATTTAAATATTTAGCTTTGTTCCAATTCTATGTAACTGCCTTCTTTTAAATGTTGTTCTAATTTTTGTGTTTGTAAGTTACTGAAGCAGGTCAATAAACTGACCAAAAACGTTTTAATCTTTTTTTGTGATTTTATGCCTGCTTTAAAGGCTTGTGTTTCTTATAGAGTAACTGTGTGACTTGTCCGATTCAAAAGAGGTTTGCTTCACTTTGTGAATCTAAGAAATCCTCCTCCGACAACAGTGGAGCATATAAGAACCATCTTAGGGAACTAGCTTTGAAGTACAAATCCAAAAGGGAGATGTCCAAGAGGATTTCAAAAGCAGCAGTAGAAACAGTCCTCATAGCTCCTGTGATGCTCAGCTGTGCCATCCTCTGAATGTTTTCAAGTTCACAACTACAAGTTTTTAATAGAACTTTTTACCACTGAATATTGGTAGCATAGGTAATAATAGGTCTTGCAACAATGGTGTATATCCAAAATTAACAACTCTAGTTTAAGTCCCCACATCTTATCCAAAATGTCTATAGAATATAGGGCTTTATAGGCCTTCATAGCAATAAAATCTGTATGTGGTTTCAAAGTCAATCCCTTGTCTAATACAACATGAAAGTATTTGATTTTGATAGAAACTGTAACCTTTTGCCAAACAATGATGATTCAATAAGTCACATCAACTGTCTTCTTCATGTAAAAGGTACAATTAGTCTTTGCTGGATTAACAGTTAATCCAACCTTGACATTTTTCTTCTGTACACTTCCAGATAAACTTAAACAAAACACAAACAGCACTCTGGCACAAAAATTAATTATACAGTATATGTAAATAAATTATATCACTACTCAAAATTGTAGAAGTACTTTTGATTTTTATTAAAAATCCTTATCAACTACATTAAAAGCCAAATGAACACATTATCATTAACTTGCAGTTAACAAACAATTTGTTAATTGTAAGTTAATGATAAGATTTATATATATATTTAATGTTAAATTGCGCCTTTTCAAGTGGGTAGTGACTCGTGAGAAACAAAAACGATCTTGCCGGCTGGCCACCGCCACACATTTCTCGTCTTTTGTGAATTGTTCAGTCTTAGGCTGGATTCACACTGGTCTGAGACCACGTCTACGACTGCTGAGTGCTACTACTCCTTAAACCTCTACTCTGTTGCGATAGAACATGCACATTGATCACGACCGGCTTCACGATTTTTCGAATCAACCAATAGAAACTGCATAAACAACAGCCAATAAGAGTTGATGTAGCATTCAGCTCGTAACAGATGGCCAAATGTCTCCTTTCTATTGGCTATCGTAATGACGTGGTCGCAATAAAGTGTCGTGAAGCGAGGCCTGATGGGATTGTTTCTATAGCAACGGTCGCGGACGTGATCGAGATCGCGACCGTAAGGTCAGGCAGGGAGGTCAGTGTGAATCCAGCCTTACGCAGAGCGCCGCTCTGCATTCGGAATGGTGCCGAGCGATCGACTTGGAGAAAGCGAATGCGTTCACCTGCCGAAGGAGCCATCTTTATCTATTCGTCTTTATGGGCTCGGACCCACTTTCTGCCTCTTTCTACTGTCTATTATAAATCTTTTATAAAGATTTTAATGTTTAATGCGTAAAAAATGATTATTAATGTAAGAATTTACGATTTAAAAAAAAACATATGCAAATCGAAAATTTCTTGGAACCAATTATAATTTTCCCATAGATTACGTACCTCGAACAGTCCGGTAAGAAAAAGGAACTAATTAACCGGACTATGAGAGGTATTGCTGTACTTAGTTTACCCTTAATTTTTAATCAATTAAACAAATATAGTCCGTCTAAATAAAAAGGACTCGTGGGCATATTGCATTTAAGCTGGGGTAATAAATAGTAAGAAAGAATAAAATCAAACATCATTGAATAAAGTATTTTTAACGCTAAGCATTTTAAACAATTAGCAGCTAATTGTAAATAAAAAGGACTCGTGGGCATATTGCATTTAAGCTGGGATAATAAATAGTAAGAAAGAATAAACTCAAACATCATTGAATAAAGTATTTTTAACGCTAAGCATTTTAAACAATTAGCAGCTAATTGTGGAGTATATCTTTCACAACTGGAATGGCTTGTAATTTTCAAGCCTTCTTATAAAGTTTTACAAAATTTACATTTTACAATATTTTAAGTTTTCAATTTTATCAACAATACAAGTTTAATAATAATTTAAACGTAATATAAATTTTCAATTAAACTCAGTTATATTCATTTTATACATATTCCTTCATCATCCATTCAGTCGTGGCCGACCCTTGGAGACTTCATACGCCACCTTTCTCCTTAATAATTTAAACGCAATATAAATTTTCAATTAAACTCAGTTATATTCATTTTATACGTATTCCTTCATCATCCATTCAGTCGGGCCGACCCTTGGAGACTTCATACGCCAACTTTTTCCAACCATTTCTATCGAGTATTCTTTCTTTTAACTGCATCAAATTCAAGTTTGTATCCGACTTAATAGTGTCAATCCATCGAGTTCTTTGCCGCTCTTTCCTTCTGTCTCCGCTGATCATTCCCAACATTAAGTCTTTTTCGAGTGAATTTGTCCGCATGATGTGTCCAAATATGTCTGACATATTTTGGACACATTATGCGGACAAATTTCCTTCTAGTGACAGTTCAGGATTTATGCGTTCTAGGACTTCTTTGTTTGTGACCCTTGCTGTCCATGGAATTCGAAGCAACTGTCTCCAGCACCAAAGTTCAAAAACATCAATTTTCCTCCTGTCATTCTTTTTCAGAGTCCAGCTTTTCATACCCATATGTTGCAATTGGAAAAACAATTGTTTCCACAATCCTGCGTTTTATTGGAATACTGAGGTCTTTGCTCTTCCAGATGTTGTTGAAACTGTTCATGGCACTGCGTCCCATTGCAATGCGCCTCCTGAGTTCCAGAGTTGATTCACCATTTTGTTCAATTTTGGTTCCCAAAAAGATAAAATCCTTGACAACCTCAATTTCTTCATCATTAATCATGATGGTGGTGGTACTCACGTCTTC
>AYEL01076954.1:0-94236 GCA_000484575.1 Olivierus martensii
TTTTTTGTACCTCGTATATAAAATTTAATTAATAGATTTGAAAAATCCTTGGCAGTGATCACCCATTTTACACGCATTATTTATCCCGATTATCGCGGATTCGATTATTGCGGTATTTTTCGTGGCAACAATAAACGCGATAATCGAGGTATTCCTGTATATATTAGCTATGAAAAAACATCAAAAAGAAGTGCCGTTACTTCACCGAGAGCTGTAGCAATGGGTGCGTTTTGAGGTATTCCTGTATATATTAGGTATGAAAAAAACATCAAAAAGAAGTGCCGTTACTTCACCGAGAGCTGTAGCAATGGGTGCGTTTTTAAATTCAACACCTCATCATTGATGTAAATTAAACTGTTTGTAAATTCACCAGTGACTCACTGGTGTATTCAACACTAACTCACCCATAAATCTATGAACTCACCACATCAACCATAGTATATGTTCCGTTGGTTGACTGCTAGTGGACAAGACTTACGTCAATTTTTTAAGATGGCCCTTAAATCTATGAATTCACCACATCAACCATATATGTTCCGTTGGTTGACTGCTAGTGGACAAGACTTACGTCAATTTTTTAAGATGGCTGCTTCCATGCGAAAAATAAAAGTAATGATTGGAGAATCAGTTTATACTCTGTCTGTTGATAGTTCCATAGCAGATATTTTTTTTGCATTTGAAAAAATAATTTCCTACGTGGATATTAAAATATTGACTAGCAGCAGAAGATAAAATAACATTCAAATACTCAGCTATCTTGATGTGCAAGAGTTGAATTTAAAAACAGACGCTTTAGCACCCACCATCGATAGGAACCAAATCTGTGATGACCATCCACCAATGGGTTGTTATGACGTCATTTTTGATTTCCATCAGTGATGGAAAGTGTTGAATTTAAAAACGCACCCAATGCGAGCGGAACTCGAGAAGCGAAAAGCAGATTGCTTGGCGCATGCGCTAAGCAGTCACTTTTTCTACGATTGCGCATAACAGCAGATTAAGTGAAATGTCTACGATTCCGTACAAAATTTGATTAACAATTTATTTCGATATTTCCAAAATGATTGCTTGGCGCATGCGCCAAGCAGTCACTTTTTCTACGATTGCGCATAACAGCAGACTAAGTGAAATGTCTACGATTCCGTACAAAATTTGATTAACAATTTATTTCGATATTTCCAAATTTTTACGGAATTGACGGATTTTATCGCAAAAGGAATACTTAAAAAAAGATATCTCAGTAGTAGTTTTGATGTTATGAAGTGAAAAAAACCAGTTTTTGGAACAGGGGATATCTCAGATAGATATCTCAGTAGTAGTTTTGATGTTATGAAGTGAAAAAAACCAGTTTTTGGAACGGGACGTATTAGGAACCACAGCATGTTATAAAATCGAGTTGTCCTTTTTATATCAAAGTATATAAGAAATGCAGCCATTTCAATATTTACGTGTAAGTAAATCCTTAATTAATATTGTAAGGTTTATTATTTTTCAAACAATTATCATATCGATAAAGAACTATTAACACTGAAGAATTAAAAAGATAGAGCAAGAATCTAATTTAAGATTCTAGTTGAGCTACAGCACGCGGATATATGATAAGCGACTTTCGACTCGAAATTAAATTCTTACTTTTTGATTATATGATAGCCCAGATAGTTTTGGAGTAAATCTTTAATACAACAGAATTGTATTTTATACTGTACATCAGTCGGTGGGCGGCGAATCTTCAATTCTCTAATGCTGTAGCTCAGCTAGAATCCTTCCGAATGAATGAATGAATGATAGGCAAGAATCTAGTTTGAGAACCTTAATGCCATTAACACATAAATGGGATACAACAAAATTTAAAATTTCAAAGGAAATTCGACTCTTGTTGTTGTTTCCTTAATTAAAGGCTCTGGAGTTCAAATTTGAACTCAAGTTTCAATCAAATTTGGGAAATAAAATAAATTGGCAAGAAATTAGTGTACCACTTTGAGTTAGGCACATCGTGTCGCTAACTCTAACATGAATCTAAAACTTGAGTATATATTCAATACTTGGTTCTTGGTTGTAAATAATTGGATTGTTTTAATTGAAAACTTTTGACTGTTGGAAATAGAGAGAGAAGGCACTACTTGTTGGTTTGGTCTGGAAAGAATGAAGAAATATGATAGATGATGATAGGAAAGTTAAAGAATGGTAAGATTCCTATCAAGAGATAATATCTTTGGCAGAAATAAAGAGAGAAGTAACCAGAAAACATAACATATTTGCAATATATATATATATATAATCATATTTTGAAATGATGAATATTTACAGAATCATTTCATTTTGTCTCACTTTTTTCATAATTAACCTTGGGGAAGAACTGAATATAGTTGTCAAAATTAGGTGCATTGCACTGTAGTTTGCAATGCTGCCACATGTAATACCAAAATATCAGATAAAGATTTGCCCCCCACTGATTGATGATTAATAGTGAAAATTGAATATTTTGTTGTGTAAAGATTCATTTCAAAAAATTGTACATGTTGGAAAATAAAGTTTTGCCCTCACTGACAACTGATCATCATTTCATCATTCAATTGAACCATTATTTAGATTCATGTTCAATGTAATGTGTTTAATTCAAAGATGCAAGCTAGATTTTTATCTTATTAGTAAAAGAATCTCAAATTTAAATCCTAGTGTTACTTAAAAAGTTTTTGGAAACTAAGTTACTAGCATTGAAATGAATAGGATTGAATAAGAAATTATTTTCTCTGTAAACATTTATATACAGGCAGTCGTCAAGTTATATAGGTGGATTGTTCTGCTAAATCCTATATAAGTCAAAACATAGATATCTCAAAGCATAAGCATAAGAGATCCCTAGTTCTCTTTATTTTGACCTAATTATGTAAAATTTTTTTAAATCTAAAAAAAACAATTATATTCCAAATTTAATTTAAATCAATTATACAGTGTTATATAGAAGTGCATGTATAGATGATGAAAAATGATGCTTGTATTTGACATTCTATGTTCCGTCTAAATATTTTTATCAAAAATAATTCTATTATTATTATTAATAAATCTAGAACAAAAATTAGAATTGAATTTCAGCTGTAATGATTCTTGCAATAAAAATAGCAATTTGGCTATATGTTTTATTCTTATTTAGACAAGAAAGTACAACTAAATTAAACAGAAAAGCTTAAGATAGAAAAAGACTAGAAGCAATATTTTGTTTTACAGAAAATACTCCTGTAAATTCACTTTTTCTATATATCTATTACAGAGGTGGCCAAACCGTGGCTCTCGAGCTACATGCGGCTCTTTGGTACCTTCAATGTGGCTCAATACCATATAAGTCAATAGTTAATTTGAAGCAAATACCTACTTAATTTTAAAAATAATATATTTGTAGCTTGTTCATTTATTGTAAAAAGTAATATGCATCTATACAAAATAAATGCATGTGAAATATATAATAAACAATTTTTGAAACCATTGTTAAGATTATACAAAAAACTGATTGCGACTCTCAATTATTTGAAAATTTCCTAAATGGCTCATAGTGACATGAAGCTTGGCCACCCCTGGTCTATTATTTGCCCTTCAATAAACAAGAATGAAATATAGTAGATTAATTATATCCTAGGGCAGTTATTTTGAAATATGGCTACAAAAAAGTATTATTGTATATAAATAGCAAATGGAATTCAAGGAAAAAGTGATTAGTTATGTTTTCCTATTTATTGTGTTTGCTGAATTGTTCTGTTTAAAGTAAATTACTAGACATCAATAAAATGTATATATTAAACTGACCATCTTTTCACTAATCCAAATCAATAAATCTTGTTTAGTTATTTAAGAAAATTGATATTTTCCAGTAAATGTTGAATGCTTTATTAAAAAAATTCTTATTTCCACATACTATAAAAAATAAATTTTTTATTACATTAAAATTAAATTAAGTCAATTATATAATTGAATCTTTCAAGAGATATATCTGGCAGTGATTCTACTACACCAGATATATCTCTCAAGAGATTAAGTAATACTGAAGTTATAGCTATGGAATAATAAACATGGCTATGACTTCAGTATTACTTAATAACTCGAGGAGAGGTAAAATGTCATAGAAAATGTGTCATTTGGTTAAATTAATGTAAAATAATAATTGAAAGTCAAAATAATTTGATGATATAAAATTTTTAAATTAATGGTGTTCCTTTAAAAAATTTATTGCATTTTCCATATTATAATAATAATAATTATTTATTTCTAGGTTCAATCATTTATTAATTTATTTCAAAATTATGGTTATAAAACTATCATTGCAACATATTGTACAAGACCAAAAAAATTTCATGAAGCACTTTTTGATAAAGTAAGAGAAGTAAGGAAGAAAACTGAAGAAAAGTCTTTTGAACCAGCAAAATTGCATATGGTAAAAAGAATAAAACCTCTTTCGGGTCTTCCATACTGGGAAAAATTACTATTAAGGAAAATAGGATTAGAAGAAAATTATCCTGTAAGAAAATAAAATTTTTTTTTAATTCTGTTATTCAATAATTAACATACTTTTTCTGATATACATATAGTTCTGATGGCCCTCATTCTCGTTAGTGATAAGAACAGAAAAATTAAGAAAACACACAGTAAATTATGAAATATACAAATTTATTTTGAAAACAACAAAAACCAATATTAGAAATAACTTTAATGAAACTGCTCTTAAAGGCTAATATCTCAGAAGTCAATTAAAACAAGCACTTAGTAAGCAGACACAGCAATAATGGCGGCCACCAAACTTTAAATTACGAATTATGTTCTTTGCTCTAGAATGGCATTTTTAACTGTATTTTTTAGTTGTTCTATGACTTATGCATATATATAATGCTGATGAGGATCGATTAAGGTCGAAAATGTTTCAGATTAAATTTATTTTGTTGTGTTTGCTTATGGTCTGATAATGCTGATGAGTATCGATTAAGGTCGAAAATGTTTCAGATTAAATTTATTTTGTTGTGTTTGCTTATGGTCTGCTTACTAAGTGCTTGTTTTAATTGACCTCTGAGAACCAATATTAGTTTAACAGAATGCAAGCCATTCTCTTCTAAATAAAATATTGACAAAAAAGCAAAAAAAGTTTAAATAATAGAATAATTAGATAAGTAATACTTAATAAATATGAAAAATACAATGAATATATTACAAAATATACAAAAAAATATCTGTATGCCAGAGGTAAAGGGCACTATGTCCATTTTTATCAATATTGGAATAACGCTATTAGTTTGCTATAATTTCGTTACACTACACAGAGATCTAGGGCACTAAATCCTATTTCAATAAATAACAGAGATATTCAAAGGTAAATGGCACTATGTCCACAAACTTTTTTAACATGTTTTAAATTTAAAAAGTAATAAACCTTAAAAACCTAGTATTATAATTTAAATGTCAATAATCAAAGAATAAATGTATAAGGGTTTATTGAAAATAATTCATTAACAATCATGCTGGAAATAAAGAAAAACAAAAAAACATTTAAACTACTTTCCTGTAAAATTTCACTTTTGTGACATGCTGCCCTTTACCTCCAGCATACACATATACAAATTCATAGGAAAATAAACAAAATAAAATAAATCTGTAAAATTATAACATAATATAAAATTGCTGTAGAAAAATAAAAAAACAAAAATGTAACAAACAAAAAATGTATAGCAGAATTATTTGGGAATCTGTCTAAAATGTTAAAAGTGACAAATTAAAAAACAAAAAAATATCAAATGTGTTAGACATAGTGTGAAAATATTTCATTCAATATATTATTAATCATACGTTCAAGCACTTAACACAGTTGAGGATAATCATAAACTTTTTATTCAACACTTAAAAAAATTAATGTTTTTGGTACAGGTATCATCTTCAGGTTATACATCCAAACTCAATTTCGAACATCTGACAGTTTTTTACAGAATCTCAACAAAAAAGCTGTTGGACATTCAAAATTGAGTTTGGATGTATAACCTGAAGATCATACACTGTACCAAAAACATTAATTTTTTTATCATCTTCAGGTTATACATCCAAACTCAATTTCGAATGTCCAACAGCTTTTTTGTTGAGATTCTGTAAAAAACTGTCGGATGTTCGAAATTGAGTTTGGATGTATAACCTGATGATGATACCTGTACCAAAAACATTAATTTTTTTAAGTGTTGAATAAAAAGTTTATGATTATCCTCAACTGTGTTTGAAATTGAGTTTGAATGTATAAGCTGAAGATGGTACACCGTACTGAAAACATTAGTTTTTTAAGTGTTGAATAAAAAGTTTATGATTATCCTCAAGTGTGATAAGTGCACACTAAAAAATAGCAAGCATTTTTTAGTGTGAAGTTTGTTTATTAGCTTTCATTCTACTTGTAATTAAAGAAAATTTATTACAGTAGTGGAAAAAATTATTGCATCATCCTATAAGTTTGTTTGGAATTTAGATATACATGTGAATTATTGCATCAGAACCATAAACTAGATAATGCTAGTTAAACTAAGTAAGTACTAGGTATGTATTTCTTTGTTTTTCTGACTGCAAAATCAATTAATTAGATTATTTGGGATTATTTTTCAAATTGTTACAATATTGCTTGAAGCAACAAGCCATTTGACTCATAACTATAATTCATTAATGTAATTGTGATATACTAAGTAATGCATTAAATATTTTTATGTTGTTTTAATTGCTTGCTATTGGTGAACATCTCCAGAATTAATGGATGAATAGCTTGAATCAGCTACTTATGAAACAATGATGCAATAATTTTTTCCACTACTGTAATTCATTGATTCCAAATATAGAAATTATATTGTATTCCATATATTATTATATGTTTTATATCAAAAATATTGAGTATCAGTTTATTCTACCATTTCTTAATCATTTTAGTAAATATTCAAATTTTATTTGTCTAACCAAATGGAATTTAGAATAAAATTAAAATATGACTAGTAAACTATATACAGTAACTATTAAACCTATTCAGTAGACTCATATGTCTATAATACAGTACTTGTATAATAGTTTTGTATGATGCAATGAAAAAATTGTAGTAGTGCTCGTGTAGCACAATAAAATAGGCCCATATAACATGGTAGATAAATTTGCCGTTTTATATGATTCAATTAAAATTTGTAGTAGTGCTCGTGTAGCACAATAAAATAGGCCCATATAACATGGTAGATAAATTTGACATTTCCATATTCTAAGACACAAAATTAGAGTACTTTTTAATTAAGAAAATAAAAGTTTATTAAATTATTAATTTCTTGTATAAAAAAAGCACTTGGTCCTAATACGCCATTCTCAGTTCACATTCAAATATAAACTTTCATGTTGTAATTGCAATATGAATAATTTGATGTCCTGATGAGTTCCACTCTTTAATTGTCAGCATTCTGATTGTAAATATAATTAATGTTCATATTTTTTGATACTTGATTCATGTATAATATACATACATATATGATTCATATGTATGTGTTTGTCTACATGAATTTGAGTACTTCCTTATGATCTAGAAATTTAGAGATACTATCAAAGGATTACTGAACTGGTTTGGAAAAAATAAGGCAACCTGAAATTCTATCCCAAAGGGTAGAAAACAGGAAGCTAAATTTCCAATGTTTGTTTTATTGCTTAAAAATCGTTTAATCATTCTTGGCATTTCTTGATCATTTGAATGTGTCATGTTGAGAAAAATATTTTTTCACATATTGGTTGGAAAAAAATTAATACAGGGTGACAATTATTATTGAGCTATATGAAATAAAAAATAAAATTATCAAAAACTACTGAGTTCAAACATTTTATGAAGATTTTAAAAGTAACTGCTCAGATATTTGGATTTAGGTTGTGACATGTTCAATATGCTTGCCATCATTGGCTATGATGTGGCGCAGACAAATAGTAAAATTCTGCACAACTCGCTGAAGTGTCGAGACACCGATGCTTTCAATGACCTCCTGAATGGCAGTTTTGAGCTTAGCAATGGTTTTGGGGTTATTTGCATAAACTTTATCTTTAATATTGCCCCACAAAAATGAGTCACAAGTGTTGAGATCAGGAGAATAGGGCAGCCAAGCGATTCCCATTCCAGTGGCCTCTGGGTACCCCAGAGCCAGAATGCGCTCTCCAAAGTGCTCTTCCAGGACTTCAAACACTCTATTGGTCCAATGGGGTCATGCTCCGTCCTGCATGAACCACATCTTTTCAAAATCTTGCTCGACAACCAACATTGCCAACACTGTCATCACAAACACTACCAGTTCTCTCAAACTTTTGAATCAAATTTTTGATTGTTATAACATTTGGACCGATTGTCTTCAGCTTGTACTCGGTCGCAAGTTTTCTTTGAGCCGCAATCGGGCTGTTATTGCTCGAATAGTAAGCCTTGACAATCGATATACACTCAGAGACACTGTATTGCGACATTTTCACTGAAAAATGAACAACAACAATAATAAAAGTGCAGATGCTCAAAAAAATCCCAACATGTCCTGCATTCAACCACCAAGTTTTAACTGAATCTTGCCAACGGTTCAAAAGTTATCAAGGTTTTTTTTCATATAGCTCAATAATTGTCACCCTGTACTTAAAAGGGGTCATAAAGATACTGATATTTGTCAAACTAGCACTATATGGGGTTTTTGGGGTTACACATTCAGAATAAGATGATAGTTTTTTGAATTGAAAATAGTGGATTCTATATTGAAGCCGAAATTTCTGTGAAGATTTTAATTTAGTCCATTTTTATTGTGTTGTCAGCTGGATTGAATATCTGGAAACACTATGGCTTAATCCAAAGATCTTGAGATTGAATCCAGGTTTTATTCTTTGGAAAGTATTTGATGATCTGAGCCCATGCTGTTGATTGCCATTATAATGCATAATTTCTTCCCACTTCTTATTCAATGTAAATAATTCAGCTCATTTCAAAAGTGGAAAATACATTTTATTAAACTTGAAGATCTTTCAGCTTTATTAAGCCATCTCTTTTCACTTTTTTCCATTATTTTCCACTTTTGAAATGAGCTGAATTATTTACGTTGATTGCCATTCTGAGCAATCTGCTATCCTTTGATGTAAACAACCTATGATGATCTCAGTTTACCATAATCAACAGATTGAAAACTAGTACCATTTGGTGAGGAAAAAGATAGCTGCCATAAATATTTGCATTGCTTAAACAGATACAGTTCATCTATCTCTGTAATAGACGAGCTTATATACTAGTATGATATAAAAATAAGTATCTTATTTTAATCAAATTTGCAGAATTTTCAATAAATGATGCATTTTATTGTGCAAACAAATTTTGGATAAATTATTGGCAATTATTCTGTGGTAAATTGAAAATATAATAAATTTTTTTTATATAATGCAAAATAATATCTCTAATATCTTTTTTTACTGTTAGTTATTAATACATCAGTTTATGGATTATATCAATTTTAAATAAACAGTTATAATTTTTTTAATAAATACGACATGTCCGTTCTTTAAAGACATTATATCTATATGACAAAGTTATATAATGTGTAAATATGCCAAAATCTAGTTTTCAAATAATGAAATGAATATGCTTAAGACTTAAGATGACATGTCCGTTCTTTAAAGACATATTATATAACTTTGTCATATAGATATAGTGTAAATATGCCAAAATCTAGTTTTCAAATAATGAAATGAATATGCTTAAGACTTAAGATCTGTAAATTTTTTCTATAATATCAAACTTTTTGTTTTTATTTTAGGGAGTGAGTATAGTGAAAAACACTCCATCTATCAACAAATTGTTGTGGGAAGTAAAACATGCTGTTCGTGTAGTTCCTATTACTTTTCCCAATGGCTATCCTAAGGAAGGTGATTATTCTGGTACTTATCTGAAAAGAAATGGAGAATTTATTATTTCACCAAAACTAAAAGTAGATCCTCAGTTATTGCTTATTGATCCAGAAAAGGAAAAGAAAAAATTAGATCCTGAAACAGTATTACGTGAATGCAGAAGAAAATGGCCAACATAATTTTAAATATGCAAAAAAACTTAATGTATACATCAATTTATGGATTGTATCAATTTTAAATAAATAGTTTTGTTTCTAAAAAAATCTAAGTTTTATGAAAGAGAATAAAAATTCATCTGAAATGTGTAATTTTAAGATAGGCAATCTAATAAATCATATAAACAGAAATTTTTAATGGAAAGTATCATATTAAACCAAAAAATTTTTTGAACGGGATCAGTTTATAGATACGGTAGTCAAAAGTTGGAAAATATTTCACAGGATCATAAGATTTGCAGGCTTGGTTGACCTTAGCACCAGCTGCATGATCCATCATATTTATTCTTAACAAATCATCAGTCTTATTGAATCTTTTAATTTTTTTTATTAAAGATATATAGCTATATCACTGTACATAAATTAATATTTTTTGTAGGCATTTAGATATTGGATAATGCACAAATATGATTGAAAATATATAATCTGGTTGCATTGCATCATTAATATGCTAGTAGTTCATTCTATGGTAATGGTTACATGAGTAATATTTATTTTTAAAAATGTCTTATTTCTTTTTGATTAAAAACAAATTTATAATAATGTTCTTATTTAAATAACTCAAAAATATTCATTTATTGAGCACTTCACAAATAAGATCAGAAATGTGAAGATGAATCTTTTTTTAACAAGTAAATGTGACTGCCCTAATGCACATATCTTCACTTTAATATTAAATGAAAATATATTGATTTCTAATATTTCTGATCAAACATTTGTGTTTACTGATAATTCTATCATTTAAAAAATATGAGATGATTGTTATACGGTTGATTCTAGCCATCAAATTTATGCTTCTAATGATCATATGTATGTTGGTTGACTTCTTGCACAAAATTTTTATTGTTTAAACTTTGAAAATATATTTTTTTTTTTTTTGCATTTTGAAAATGATGGAAAATTTAAAATTTTGTGCAAACACTTTGATAAAATTGTATTGGAGAGATACCTGATTGGATGTAACTTCTCTCTATCCAGCTTTTTCTTCACATTGAATTGAGTTGTTTCAATATTGTAAGTCTAACATTTTGTAAAGTGATTTAATTTATTCCAATAATGAATTGGATTTGGAAAATTTTTTAAACTATAAAAGAAAGTATCAATATTTTTAATGAATGTCATATTATTCTAACATTTGAAAGTTGGGAGGTCAGCTTATATACATGCAATCAACTTATTCAGGCTGAAGAAAAACTTCGTCGTAAAATTTTGTGTACTGATAGAGGACCTCGAAACAAGTCGAAAATGTCTAATGAACATATGATCTAAATGGCGCCGTTTTCGAGTTATAACCCTTTAAAGTTAGCCAATCATCATCGAGTACACAAAACGTCACAACGTGTCGCCACGGATCACTATACGGATGCGAAACTCCCATTGGCTGCTTTGCAACTCATTTCTAGACGCCCTCTAACGGATGGAGGAAAAACTAAATGTATTGAATACAGCCGACTTCCAGGGGCAAGGGCGCTGTAGCTGCTTTTTCGAAAATTTATACCGTTTTTATCTCGATTAAAATATATAGATTATTTAAAAGAATGTAATGCACATATCAATTTATACATGTATACATATTTCCGTATATTTCTTATATAATTTTTCACGAAAATATTATAAATTTCCAACTACGATTATATAAAAAAATTTACAACTTTATTAAACAAATAATATGAATAGAATACAGTAATAAATACTGTACAAAGGAATTTGTAAATTAAAAATATACAGTAAAAATACAAAGGAATCATGAAAATTTTGTTACAAAATCAAGTAAAAAATATTTCAATTCACAGTATCAGAAGGAACATTCTCTGCTGAATTCGGATGAGTTACCTGAAACAAGACAAATCAATTAGCCTATTAGCAATGCTAACATTCCTTTTATATATATACATATATATAATGTAAAAACACATTATAAAGCATACCATTTCATCTTCTGTATCACAAAGCTGCCAATGGTTTTCGAGGAGCCTCTTTTGGTTTGTTAATTCAGTTTCCATTTTTAGTGATATCTGACTTCATTTTCAACACTGAGGTGCTATATTCACAACCTATTCACGCCTCACCCTCTAAGTATAGAAAACCATTGATCTAATGCTTCTTCAACTTCTGGATCCTTTCCCCCTTTCTTTTGGATGTGCCCAGAATTTCTTTCTATAATATCCACTCCTCACGCAATTGAGTTTCTTGTTGTAGAAGACGCACTGTAGTAGATTTTGGTTTATTTCAGCAAATCTACGATGGCTTGTATTAAATGGCTGTCTTTTAATTTTATCCAGCCAAGCAATTTTACTTGAAAGTGTAAAAATCTTTTCTTGGCATCTTGGCAAAAATTTAAAAATTTTAAACAAAATCGACACTGTAAATGAATATCAGGTACAGTAACAGTAGACTCTTAAGTAGACACACACTTGCCAGACTCCGACAATAGATAATTGATTCTTATCACGCTAGTATTGCCAAATACAGTATTGTTGTGTATTATTTATCAACAATGATATTTACTTATAATTTTGCTAAAGAATTATATTATTTATCAACGATGATATTTACTTATAATTTTACTAATTGTTATGCATTATTTATCAACGATGATATTTATTTATAATTTTACTAAAGAATGGAGTGATGATATTTACTTATAATTTTACTAAAGAATGGATGTTTATATTAGTACGGCGACAATGTGTCGACGATGTGTATGTAATAGGACGCAAAGAAACGACCGCTTCATTGTGTGTTAGTCTGTATTGACTGTAGAAAGGTTTAACCTGAAAAATTACTGGTACAATAAAATGTTGTAATAATTTTTATATAAGGATTTTTTTAAGAAAGCACACAAGAAGTATTAATGTACGTAGTGTTGCCATACTTTCGAAAAATCCCTAAAATATATCAAAAATTGGAAATTTCTTTTCTGCTACTGTTCCAATTAAGCATATTAAATTATGTATTTATTAGTTTGGTTTCTGTTCTTTGAGATTTGGCCCAATTACACAGCTGCCCTAATTAACTAGTGGACCAATTAAGCAGAATTCACTATATACAGGGTGAGTCTAAAAATTTTTTACAAATTTGAAAGCATATATATATTTATTGAAATAACTTACAGAATCAAGAGAGGTGTTATTTTGCTGCAAAACACTTCAAGTTTGACATGAAAGCATCATTTTGATTCGATGTGACTGCCATTGGTGATGTGGCAAACTTCCCACCGATAATCAGTTTCTTGCCACACTCGTTCCAGCAGATCGGGCATAACTTCTGCAATGGCAGCTGTGATCCGATTTTTCAGGTTATCAAGACTGTCTGGTAGGGGCGGAACATACACTCGATCTTTAATAAAACCCCATGGAAAAAAAACGGCCAATCCACCAACAACGGAAGCGAGTATCTAGGAAAGCCCGAATTTCTCCATGGAAATGAGGCGGTGCGCCGTCTAGCTGGTAGTAATAGGTCACTTGTTGTTCGTCTTCATCTATCTGAGGAATTAAAAAGTTTTCCAACATATCAAGATACACAATACCATTGATAGTTTTCTCAATGAAAAAAAAAAGGGCCGTACACTTTAAATTTACCAAGGGCACAAAACACATTTACTTTTGGGCTGTCATGAACATGTTCAATGGTTTGATGTGGGTTCTTGTTACACCAGATTCTGCAGTTATGGGTATTCACCTTGCCATTGATATGAAATGTAGACTCATCGCTGAAAATTATTTTGTTAAGGAATGTCTCGTCTTCCTTTATCTGAGCCAACATTTTCGCACAGAATTCTCCACTAGCTACCGTATCTAAGTCAGTAATTTGTTGCACCATTGTTAATTTGTATGGTTTCAAGTGTAAACGTTTATATAGCACTCGCCACACTCTCTTTTGAGGAATGCCAGTCTCGTGAGACGCATGTCACGTTGATTTTTTGGAACTACGAGCAAAGCTTAACCTAACCCAAGGTCTATATAAACTAGGTCGCACGGAAAAGTTACGAAAAAGCGTTCAGTTTGCGCATTGACGTCACACCTACCCAGACACTTTGAGTTGTGTTGTTTGCTATACTTCGTGGATATACCTGCTCTAGTATAATGCCTATTTGTGCAGTTTTGGACTGTAATAATCACAGTAGACATATGAAAAGAGGTGGATTTCATTTCTTTAGCTTTCCTTTTGATTCAACTTTACAGAAAAAGTGGCTGCATTTGTAAATACCATTGATAAGGCAAATGACAGATTCTTCACAACAGTGGAAAAGGAAAATGCTCAAAATATAGAAGATTCACCTGAAATTATCACAGAAATATTATTAAGTAATTTAGTGGATAATTTACAATTACATGAGACATCACAAAATTCTATTGAGGTGTGTTTAAATGTGAATTTTGACAATACAATCATCAATACAGACAAACTAGATTTAAGTTCAGAAAATTTTTATGATCATTACAAACTTCTTGAATTGTTTGAGCATGAAACTTTCTCTGATATCACGAAGGAAGAAGGCTTAAAGTGTTTATCAGGATATATAACTTTTAAATTTAAGTCCAAGTATCCTGAACTTGGAAAACCAACAGCAGAAATTAAAATACCACCACAAAATGTTAATTATTATTGGCTAATGATGCTTTCTAGAGGTTTTTTAGCTTACCCTTCAGAAAAATTACTGCAACATGTCTCTACTGTTAATGATATACAGTGGTACCTTGGTTAACGATGGTAATCCGTTCCAGTGGAACCATCGTTAACCAAAACCATCGTTATCAAAAGCACAATTCCCCATAGGATTTAATTGAAAATTGATTAATTCGTTCTGTGCTCCTTCCCACAACCGTAGTAAATATTAAAAATGCAGATAAAACTCATTTAAAATGTCCTTTCCTACAACCATAGTAAATATTAAAAATGCAAATAAAACTCAAAATTGAAAAAACCACTTGCTTATAATATATCATTTAAATATATGAGATCAGAGTCCATACATGGAGCAAGTATAAAATTGTTTTACTGTAATAAAACGATTTTATACTTGCTCATAGTGCTGTATGGACTCTGATCTCATATATTTAAGCAAGATAAAACTCATTTAAAATGTCCTAAAAATATGGAAAATATCATTTATTTCTTATATTTGCCCCAAAACAAACTCGTAAACACTGATTAGAAGCTTATAGATTCAACAATTATTATACAAATGAGATTTGATTCTGCCTTTTGATGGCGAATGAACAGTGACACGCACTCACCGATTTATCGTCTATATGAACTGTAGGATCTCGGATATACTTTTTTCTTCTTCTAATGGAATCCTAAACTGCAACGTCACACCACTCGTAGGTGTCAAGTAATATATAACACAAATAAACAATTGAATTAGACTTTGTTTGCAGAATTTAAAATAATAATCGTCTAGAAATCATCTTTAAGAAACTAAAAACTAGTGAACTGTTGCACATCTATTTTTAATTAATTAAATAATTTGTTTTTATTATTATATGTTAATTATCATTTAGTTAAACGACAGAATTTTTTGCGCATTATCAGTTAATATTGGAAACTTGTGATCGGTTAACGAACATAATCCGTTCCAAGACAATGCTCTTATCCGAATTGTTCGTTAACCGATCATCGATTTATCATAGATTTTTATGGGAATTTGATTAATTCGTTCTGGAGACTCAAAAAAAAACATAAATAAAAAATTATATGATTTCTTACTACGTTTATTTATATGTAATAACAATAATATATCCATATATAGTCTTGCATTTTAATCTATTATGTTTATTTTCCGTTAATGAATCTGTTCAATTTCGATTGCTTTTCTCTCTTCTTCAGGATTTTTCGGAAGTGATTAATAGCATTGTCGTGGATCCCCAGCCTATTGACCTCAACCTGGTATGGATGCCATTCTAACACCAAAATATTGTAAAATCTCTCTCTTACCTTCTTTAATAAATTTTTGATTTGTTTTAAGTTGTTTCCGAGTTCATTTTAATCAGGAAAAACTAGTGTTCCCCCATCCTTATCCATAAATCCACGTACGCGCAAGGCCTAAGCTTGTCATTCCGTTAGGTTAGTTAAGCCGCCATATTCTCATGAGATATTTTTATCTGGCGGCGGCCATTTATAGAGCTCATCATAAGCTGGCCAACACCATGATGGGGTCAATTGGATAGTTGATGAATGAGGTTCAACGGGCCGGGCCCGGACCCCTCCTGAAAAATTGGAGGAGTGAGATTTGGATCCTCCAGGATGGTAAGCCACAGCTTTACCACGCGGCCATCCGGCCCACCTGTCATTCCGTCAGTCCGCGGGTCACACAGTTTGTTCTGTGAAGTGTTCGTTATCCGAACATAAAAATCTTTCACGAAAGTGTTCGTTATCCGAACTATTCGTTAACCGATCACCCACTGTACTTCCAAATGATAAGAAAATTAGTGATATGACAATTTTAACGAAAAATAAACAAACGATAGTAAAATATATTTAAAGAGAATCAAAAAATAATACAAAATAATGATAAAAAATTATTATGTTTTCAGTTTTAATTAAATATGTAAGGAGGAATCAACTTGGGAGAAATAAACAAGAGATCGACCAAAAATCGCTCCGCGATCGACGGGTTGAACACCTTGAAATAGTGTCACAAATGTCATATCTAGTCGGCCGGATTGGCCGAGTGGAAACGTTTCGGCATGGTCTATAAATATATATGGTCATTCCACTTCGACGCCATTGCTGTAAGATTTTTTATTTTGAAATCCCATCACTAGAGGCGCTGGTACAAGTTTCTCCAAGCAATTCATACTTGTAACGTAGGTTGTTGTTATAGAACTAATTTTATTTTTTGACAAAAAATGCCAAACTGTTTTGTTCCTGGCTGCAATTTTTAATATAAATATAAAGATAGTATTTATAGACCATGGTTTTAATTTAATATATTTTAAATTAATATTTTAAAGTTTTAATTTTAATAAATAAAATTATATAAAACTCATCACAGAAAAATAATAGAATTTTACATTTGGAGTGCTTGTTTCACAAATAATGAGAATACTTTATTCACTGTTATATATTCAATATAAACAAGTTTCATATTTTTAATTTATTTTATTTGTATTTATATTTAAAATACTCTACTCTTGGAAATTATATATGGGCCGCGGGTTGAACAACCCTGGTTTAAAAGATGATAACGCGTAAGTTTTGTGACGTCATTTTCGGTTCGGTCAAAACTATTTTTTAAATATGCTTATTTGTAAATCTATAAATTTATACTGTATATATAGTTGGAATATTATGTCAAATGGATTTCTCGAGAAGATCCCTATATGTACTTTAAAATAAACTTTATATTCATATCTCTTAATATGTCATAAATATCATTAGTGTCTAAAATTTCAGTTGACATTTGTATAGTTAACTGTTGTTAATTATGGGGCAAGAAGAAATTAGTTTGATTTAGACAATCAAAGATCGATTTACAGGTCATACCATGAACCGGAAGGCAATATCTCAGAGGTGATATTTTATTAAAAATACGTGGATGTGGGTGAATGTTCACATTTATTTTTAATTCAAAAATATTAATTTATTGGGCGCTTCAAAAATAAAATCTAACACATGTAGACCAATCTTTTTAGCGAATAAACATGACAGCCACTATTGTATCATCAGTTAATACCAATGGTGGAATTCAAATAATTTAACAACCGGTTCGCTGCCCTAATGACTGTTAAGTATAAAAAACAATATACCGAAAGGTATTATTAACTATTAAAATAATAAACTAAGAATAATAAAAGATATACATAAAATTATATTATGCTATAAGAAAGTTTTAAATAATACCTGACAAAAAAAATTTCCATATTGCTTGATTGGCATCCTC
The DNA here is from genome assembly GCA_000484575.1 of Olivierus martensii. Taxonomy (NCBI): domain Eukaryota; kingdom Metazoa; phylum Arthropoda; class Arachnida; order Scorpiones; family Buthidae; genus Olivierus; species Olivierus martensii. Next base: position 17,992 of record AYEL01076954.1, read on the forward strand.
ACTTGCAATTTTCTTTGCTTTATCAGAGCATAAAAAAACGCGACGGAATAAAAATATAGTACAGTCGATTCTCGTTATTCGCGGAAATTTATTTGTAAGCAAAAAATCGATTTTCGGGGAGCTTTCGCGCTTATTCGCGGATTCCCACTGAGCGAAAAAATACTCTTACCATTGTAAACTCTAATAAAGGAAGTTGTTTGTTACCAAATGTAGATTCTGTGTTGTTCTGCCGGAAAAGCTTCATTACCTAATCTACAGACCGCAAGTAGCACAAAAGATTATGACTCTACGCCTGAACGCAGCCTCAAATTTAAGCGCCTAATTTCCTGCGCACTTGTTCCTTATGCCGAGATTTTAGAAGATTTGAAGCAGAAAATAATGCAGACAAGGCTGATGCAGTTTTTCAACAGTTCAGAAAGACAATGTGTCAGCTGCCACATCAACATCCTGTAGCATGTACCACCCATCAAAAATATGGCAGCAGGAGGCCGAGTGGTAACGCGTTGGCGTGCCAGGCAGGACGACCCGGGTTCGCGTCCCGGTACTGGGTCCAGCCCGGTGATCCCCGTCCTTCAACCATCCGGCTCCCTCCACGGGTGTGGGTGCAGCTCGTGGTTAGAAATGGCCCCGCCTCTTAGTAATCTCCCTGATTGGAAAGGGGGCGTAAAATATGCAAAAGAACCTCATAATCCAAGATACCTTGTATTCCGTAAAAATGAAAATAAAAGCCATCAAAAATAAGATTTTATTTACTGCATAGTTAGTGTTTTAAAAAATTAAATAAAGATTACTGCAATTATAACTGTATATAGTACTGTACACAGCATAAAGGTAATTATTTATAAGTATTATAATACACATTAAAAAAGGTGTCTTTCAGTGGCGGCTCGTGGATGATTTTTGTGGGAAGGCTGAAAAAAATTATAATAACCCAATCAATGAGAATCGTTTTGGAACAGTTTTTAATTTTATTAGAAATGCAGAAAGAAGTATACATTTTCGAAATGTTTTTTAATAATTTGTGGTATTTTAATTAAAATTTTTACCCTAGATTACAGATAAAAAAATTTTTAAAATTACAAAGGAATGGAAAAGAAAAGCCATTTCTTTGGAAATAAAAATCTTGGATTGTCTAGTGAGAGATGACGGTTCAACATCTGTTGGCAAAAGTTTTGATTTGAATGAAGCAACTATCAAAACAATTAAGAGAAATGAGAATTCTATATGACAATCTATCATCTGCAGATCAAAACTCAGTTCCAAGACATTATCATACAGTAGAGATACTATTTTAGAAAAAAAATGAAAAAATTTTTAGAGCTTTGGATAGAGGATTTGTTGTAAAAAAAAATACCTGTGGATGAAAATATTATAAAGCAGAAGGCATTATGAATTTATAAAAAACTTCAGGGATTGGAACCATCAACAAGTCTTCAGACAACTCAAGGTAAAAAAGGAATTTTCTGCTAGTGAAGGATGATTAATAGAATTTCTAAAAAAAAAAAATGCATTTCACACTATAAAAATTAAAGGAGAAATTGCATCTGCACAGAAAACTGCTGCCAAAAGCTTTTCAGCAAAACTAGCCAAAATAATTAGAAATGGTGGTATGTTCCTGACCAAATTTTCAATGCTGACACAAGGTCTATATTAGAAAAAAAATGCATACCAGAACATTTATAGCAAAATCAGAAAAAACTGCTAGTGGTTTTAAAGTTTCTAAAGATCTGGTCACTTTTACTTTGTAGCAATGCTTCTGGTGGCTGAATTTTAAAGCCTCTGGTAATAAATACGAATTTTCTGGTGGTCGAATTTTAAAGCCTCAAGCAATAATGTCAGGTGCTATGAAGAGCAAGAACATTAAACACTTGCCAGTTCATTGGATGATAAATAACAAGGTATGGATAATAGCAGGTGTATTTAGAAATGGTTTGAGAAATGCTTGTTCCAGAAATTCAAAAATATATAAAGGAAAGTACTTTTACTGATCAATAACTATTGCACATAGGCATCCTTGATTCAACTATTGGATCAAGGTATAAGTGCTATATTTAAGCTTTATAACATTAAATTAGTATTAAAATATATTTTGGATGCAATTGAGGAGAACAACCTTAATGAAAAAAATGGTTGCATGAAAAAAATATTCAATCATGGATTGCATTACACAAGCTTCTTTGGCCATAGATCATGGTTGCATGAAAAAAATATTCAATCATGGATTGCATTACACAAGCTTCTTTGGCCATACAGCAGTTAAGAGCATCACATTAAATGCTTGCTGGAAAGCAATTTGGTGAGATTGCATCAAGAGTAGAAAACCAATGCGATAGATATCAAAAGAGTTTTCTGAAATTATAGTGTTGGTACATGAAATTGATGAAGTTTTGAGAATATGCAAACTGAGGACATCTATGAATTGATGATTGCTAAATTCCTAGATGAAAATGATTTAATTGAATTAATAATAGATGACCTTAATAATCAACCATAAAAGCAATAAAAAGGATGAGGGTAAAATTTGTACTTAGCTGCTAGTTTAATTTCTGAAATTTGGTATAAGTAAGGAAAGTAATTTTTTAAACATTGATCCAAAGGTAGAATGCACCCTAAAATTCCAATGAGATCTGAAGATTGCTTTAGCTGCGTATCAAGAATTGTGTAAGGAACTGGTAAAATCAAAAATGCAACAGAAGATAAAGTGAAGAAGTGAAAATAAATTAAAAAATATTAATTAAAAAAATTATTTATTAAATTTATTAATTAAAAAAATTATATTTACTAAATTTTAAACATTTAAAAAGTAACTGATTTTCTTTAACTGCCACTAAATACTGATTAATAAGAATAACAACATAATATTTCAATCTTCATTAGGATTAATTTAAATGCTATGACATCATATATGATGATTTTCTAGGAGAAAACTCTTAGTTATACAGATTATAGTTAGCTTTTTATAGATTTTTTAAATTTTTGAAAAGCTAGTCAGAATCAAATGATATGAAATCAAATCTTAAATTCTCTTATAACAAGATAGGAAATGATTTGATTTCCATTATCAAAAGAATACCAAAAGATATTTTTAAGCAATTAGAATTTAATTTAAATTAATTTTTATTTAATAATAATAAATATAATATTGCTTGGTTTATTAATAATTTTTCAAAATTTAATATTCTAGTGAAGAGAACTAGGAAGCATGAATTTTTTTCTTTATTTGGACAGGAAATATGCCCATATAAAGAAATAATCTAATAATTTTTCAAAATTTAATATTCTAGTGAAGAGAACTAGGAAGCATGAATTTTTTTCTTTATTTGGACAGGAAATATGCCCATATAAAGAAATAATCTATAATTAAATATAAATATATAAAAAAATTAATTAATTAGCTTATATCCTAATAGAATATGACTTAGAATACAGTAATACCCCGATTTATGCTACCCCAACTTACGCAAACTCAGAGTTACGCAGTTCTTGATTTTTTCGTTTGGCAACACTGCTGCATGCTATCTTGCTGTGATACGCATTGGATTCATTTTGTGCGAACTCTATATGCATGATTACGATAATATGATCAACGAAAGTTAAGATTGTTTTGTTATACGTTTTCTAAACTCTTAAAAAACTAGGTCATCCAAACAAAGTAAATCTGATTCTGTGCACCTAGTAAGAAAAGGAAAACTATATCTTTGAAATGTAAACTTAATATTATCAAGGATTTTGATAACAGAATGAAAATTTAGAATTGGCAAAGAAGTTTGAGTTATCAGAATCCACAGTAAGAACAATCAAAAAAGATAATGAAAGAATTCTTGATATGGTGAAAAATGGTCAATCCTTGAACTCAAGCATAATTCGTAAACGTCATGGTATTATTACTGAGATGGAAAAAATGCTGAAATTATGGTGTGATAATTAAGTAAAAGTGAATAAATTTTTACATAACTCATTTATTTTTTTAATATTTTGTATTAATATGTAAAAAGAACTGCAATTTTATTAAATATTTTTCTTCTAAACTAGTGTCTTTGTTAGTCCTTGGTCCCAATTAAACCAAATTTATATGTATTTATATGCAAAGTTGTACCCTGACTTACACAAATTTGACTTACATGATTTTCGTTAGTCCCATCTATCGCATAACTTCGAGTTATTACTGTATTTAGTTTTATTAGTTTATGCTTATTTCCATAAATTGCTGATTATTTTTATATACAATATTTGTGTACAGCCAAGCTAAATATGAAAACTAAAATACATCTACTTACATATTGGAGATTTTGTAACATCAGCTGTTACTACACTTATAATACCAAGATTAGCAAGAGCTCCACGAATTAATCCACAGGTGTAAGCTAAATACTAATAAAAAAACATTAAAATTTGAATTTGTAAATCTTTTATTATTTCTATCATTAAAACATATATCATCTATTCTTAATTTAAAGTATTAATTGTTAATATATTGAAAAATATTAAATGTTATGAGAAAACAATTGGCACCTAAAATTCAAATTTAGCAGTTAATAATTCAGATTCTATCTTCATAAGTTATAACATTCCTATATAAATATTAAGAAATTCAAAATACCTAAATTTCTTAATATTTTTATAGCAATCTTTTCAATCTTTCATCTGAGCCCACCAGTGGCTGATCAACATCCATGATGGGCTCAACTGAAAGATTGAAGGATGGGATCAATAGGCTGGGCATAGACACCTCCTGAAAATTCTAAGTATTAGACCTAAAATTTTTACTTGGATTTTCAGGTGGTAATTCATTGTTTTATCATGCAGCCATTCAACTAACAATTGTAAATTAAGGAAAGTTAAACGAATCATAAATATAAATACAGTAGACTCCCAATTATCTTGTTTCATTTTTTCAATAAATAATAGTACATTTGAATATATGTATATGAAATTTATTTATTTTTAGTCTACTTTCCAAAGGAATTAGAGGTTTATAAGATCATTAATAACTTTTGAATAATCAGCATATTTTTATGAAATGAAATTTTGTAGTAATGTTTTACCATTAAAGAATACCTCAATACCACATTCTTTAATCCTACAGGATACAGGATTGTTTAATCTTTCAAGATAAAATTTTGATAAAAATGAAATTGTATTTTACATTTTCACTAATACATGGTACTAAGTATTGGCACTATAGGTATAGTATGGCATATCTGATTTGGGTGATGTCACCAAATCCAATAATTTACGACATCACAAAGATAATGCCATCATTACTTTTATGCTGGTTAAATCAATGTTAAAATTTGATACATAAAACTAATGGAATCCAAATGCTAAATAAATAAAAAATAAATGAAACTTTCAGAAAATAGGTAATTTTAATTATTTCCACAACTATTTGTTTAATATTAAATTCATACTATTCATAATTTCAATTTTTTGAGTATTTTGCCAAATAATCCAGAGAATCAGTTATCTGGGATAATTAATTTCCCAACTATCCAGATTAAGTGGGAGTTTAGTATACAAGCAAAATGTATTCTTATGGAAAAATTCGGGCTAAATCTGTCAATTTGATTCTTGCCATTTGAAATAGATAAATGTGTTTTGCTGAAACTGAACATTCCCATATTAAAATTAAGTCTGTAAATGATGATATATTTTATTAACAGAACAATGATAAAAATGATATAACTAGAAAGAAATCTAAAAGAAAATAATTTGTGAAATTCTATATAAATTTTATATATAGTTTTTATAAAAATTTATAAAATATTAAAAGAAATATGCATTATGCTAAAAATAATTCAAAATTTAAAAGTAAATTTGAATTTTCCATGAATTTTGGTTTTATAGTAGCCTTGAAATGCATGTAAAATAGACATAATGAAGAGAATTGGAATCAATATATGATATTAAAAAAAACAAAATTATTCTAATTCAAGATTTTTGAAATATAGTATGTTTCTGAAAAAAATTGTAGGTATGAGACCAAGTAATTGAATTTAGTCATCCACGGTGGAAGCATAGCCACTTCCGTCACAGCCATCCAATCAACTTTCTGCAGAGGTTGTATATGTACCAATAATTTTACAGTGTGTTAGCTCAAAATGGAAACATTTCTGGACCCATATTTATAAGAATTTTTTTGTTTTGTTTTGATAAGTAGAATTTGTGATTTAAATTTAGTCAGATCTTTTAAAAATATCCTATCTTGGTAAATAATATTTGTTTAGCATATATTTTTTTAGTATTACAGGTAGGCCTCAATTAGTGCGAATAATTGCTTCCACAAATTTCTCGCACTATTCGAAGTATTAACTATATGTAAAATATGGTAATTGGTTCTTGCTTTGTGAGATTCCAGGCATTAGCCAACCTCATTATGAATAGCCACAATACTAACTGTTTAAGAAATATTTATTTTCATATTTTACATTGTTGTTCATCATCTAAATTAATAACTTACCAGGAATTGCATCTCATATCATCATCAAACCAACCACCAAATTGAATCCAAAAGAGCGAATTGAAAGCGGAAGTTGAGCACCACTTTTATGTCGCTCAACCACATCCATTTTTTGCTCTAGCGTAATCACTAGCCTCTTCTTTTTTTGTTTCCTGTTTTATCATCAAAAGTGTTCTTCCTTTCATCCATTTTGATCTTTTCCTGTTTTATCGTCAAAAGTGTTCTTCCTTTTATCCATTTCGATAACTTTTTAAAAGAGAAAATTCTGTACTATACTGTATTTATACGATAGCAAAGCTAAATAATAGTACAGTAATGTTAAACAGTTAGGAATACAAAGCTGAATAATAGTAATGTTAAATAGCTAATAGCAAAAAACCCATCTTCTGGTGTTTCACCCCTTCAAAGCCAAGTGACTGTTCTTGGACTGCTCCTCGTCCGGTTTTACTAACCGAATATTAACGGTAATTTGTTAATTGACATCATAATTTCAAAATCGTGTGACCGTTCTTGGACTGCTCCTCGTCCAGTTTTACTAATTAACATGGTTTTACTAACCGAAAATTAACGGTAGTTTGTTAATTGACATCATAAATCTTACTAACCGAAAATTAACGGTAATTTGTTAATTGACATCATAAAAGGAGCGGAACTTTGTTAGTACCATTCTTGGACTGCTCCTCGTCCAGTTTTACTAACCGAAAATTAACGGATAATTTGTTAATTGACATCATATTTACTAACCGAAAATTAACAGTAATTTGTTAATTGACATCATAAAAGTCTTACTAACCGAAAATTAACGGTAATTTGTTAATTGACATCATAAAAGGAGCGGAACTTTGTTAGTACCATTCTTGGACTGCTCCTCGTCCAGTTTTACTAACCGAAAATTAACGGATTCTTGGACTGCTCCTCGTCTGGTTTTACTAACCGAAAATTAACGGAATTTCACGAAAATGCACACAAAATACAAAGCTCTAAACAGGATAAATAGTTTATTAATAGAAACGCTTTCGACCTTATCAATAGGTCAACTTCAGCTGTAATGGATATACAGAATGGAGAGAAGCCATATCCATTACAGCTGAAGTTGACCTACTGATAAGGTCGAAAGCGTTTCTGTTAATAAACTATTTATCCTGTTTAGAGCTTTGTATTTTGTGTGCATTTTTGTGAGTATAACAGGATGGCTTTAAAGTTCTTAACATTAATTTGTTAATTGACATCATTAAAGGGGACAGACCATTTGTTACTAAGACTGGTCTATGCTTACAACTCGCATTAATCGAATATTTGCTTGCACTAAGTGAAAAACGGTATCATTTTTATAAGTCGCACTAATCGAATATCGTAACTGAAAAACGGTATCAATTTTATAAGTTGAGATCGGAAGAGCGTCGTGTAGGGTCTATGCTTACAACTCGCATTAATCGAATATTTGCTCGCACTAACTAGTCTATGCTTACAACTCACATTAATCGAATATTTGCTCGCACTAACTGAATCTATGCTTACAACTCGCATTAATCGAATATTTGCTCGCACTAACTGAAAAAAAAGGTATCATTTTTATAAGTTTACACTTAGTGTTTCTGATTTCCCGGCCTTTGAATCATTTTTATAAGTAGCACTAATCGAGGCCTACCTGTATTTTTGCTTTTTGCACTAATCAAATATTGCATTATTCAAACTCGCACTAATCGAGGCCTACCTGTAAATATATATATATTTTCAATATCTGTGTAGGAACATTAGTAATATATTTTACATTTATTATAATTTCAATAATTATGAAATTTTATTGATTAAATAACTAAAAATTTTTAATACAGGAATCCCTTGATTAGTGCAGTTAATAAATCCTTGCAAATACACTGCATATATCAAAACCGGACTAATCAAACTAAAAGACCAATGGGAATCATTATAATGAATCTCGGAAAATATCAAAATTATAGACATGTATATTTTTTCTCTCTCAAAACATATCTATATTGCATTACATGTACTTTAAATCATTGAGGAATATGTATAGATATTTAAAAATTTATAGTAAGAATTAAAATTTATTTTTCATAAAATTGTATAAATTTTGTAAAAAATAATTGTGCATCAGTAGACATTGAACACTGGAAAGGAACTGAAGACATGGCTGGCTGTATAATATTGTAATGGCTATTATTAGCTAATTGCCATTCACACTAAATTTATTAATAAATAAAATTATGAATGAATTTAAAATATAACAATTACATGATGAAAGCTGTAATATTTACAGAATTAAAAAATAAATAAATTTATTGCAGTGTTCTAATCATGTAGAATACAATCCCAGAGATTCAGTTACCAATGCTTCAGAGGGTTTGCAAAAATAAATTTGCACTTATTGACGTGCACTAATCAAATCTGGCACTGCATATATTAAGGGATGGTCTCAAATTTTTTTGCACGCTAATCAAAACAGCATTATTCAAAGCCACAAATATCAAGGGATTCTTGTACCTCTGAAAAGTTTGACATTACCTGAAGTAGACAGATTAAGAAAAAAAAATACAGTTCAAGCACTTAGTAGTAGTATACAGGTAGGCCTCGATTAGTGTGAGTTCGAATAATGTGATTTCGATTAGTGCGACTTATAAAATTGATACCATTCGAATAATGCGATATTCGATTAGTGCGACTTATAAAAATGATACCGTTTAATTTCGATTAGTGCGACTTATAAAATTGATACCATTTTTCAGTTAGTGTGAGTTTGAATAATGCGATATTCAATTAGTGCAACTTATAAAAATGATACCGTTTCGAGCAGATATTCGATTAATGCAAGTTGTAAGCATAGACTAGTCTTTTTAACAATGCTCTGTCTCCTTTTATGATATCAATTAACAAATTACCATTAATTTTTGGTTAGTAAAACTGGACAAGGAGCAGTCCAAGAACAGTCACTTGGCTTTGAAGGGGTGAAACATCAGAAAGATGGGCTTTTTGCCATTAACTGTTTAACATTACTGTACTATTATTTAGCTTTGCAATCGTATACATACAGTATAGGACAGAATTATCTCTTTTAAAAAGTATCGAAATGGATAAAAGAAAGAATACTTTTGACGATAAAACAGGAAACGAAAAAAAGAGGTTAGTGATTACGCTACAGGAAAAACTGGATGTGATTGAGTGACATAAAAGCGGCACTCAACTTCAGCTTTCGATTCGCTATTTTGGTTTTGATTTGGCGGTTGGTTTGATGATGGTATGAGACGCAATTCCTGGTAAGTTATTAATTTAGATGATGAACAACAATGTAAAATATGAAAATAAATATTTCTTAAACAGTTAGTATTGTGGTTATTCATCGTGAGATTAGCTAATGGCCGGAATCTCACAAAGCAAGAACCAATTACCATATTTTACATAGTTAATACTTCAATTAGTGTGAATTCGAATAGTGCGAGAAATTCGCGAAACCAATTATTCGCACTAATCGAGGCCTACCTGTAATTGAAGAGTGTGATCCCAAAATATGTTCAGTCTGTTTTTGTTAACTTTCAGGAGAAGCAAAATATGAATTAAGAAAGTATTTCATATGTGAATGATTATCTACTATAGATATCGTGTTTCTAATTCATATACATGCACTTCTCGGTAAGTCTTAAAATCAATCATCATTAGTTTTTAAATATACAATAACTAAATATAATGGTGTTAATGGAAACTTGCTAAGTCCAACTTAGCAAGGACTGGACGTCTTTTTAACTACTCATTCTTCATGGAGAAAAAACTAAATTTATTTTGATTTATGTATTAAAATACAGTCAATTCTCGGTATTTGTAGATTCCCTATTCATATTTTTGACTATTCCCGAAAATTTATTTGTAACCACAAATTTGATTTTCATGCTTATTTGCAGATTATTGCTGAGCGGCAAACTATCTCTACATTTCCTATAGGCACAATGGTTCAGTATTCACGAAGATTTTACAGAATGTAACTATCGCAAATAATGAGAATCGATTATAGTGAAAAGTAAATGTTTGAACTTCCCCATGAGTACAATGCACTCATGGGCAGTGGTGTAGCTGACGGTCAGCAGACCCCATAACGCAGGCGGGCCCCAACTCACCCTGAAGAAAAAACCTCTAAAATCCAAACAATAACCTCGATTTTAACACAGAACAGTTAAACCTATTTAATGCAGGGTGCCGCCGTTCATTAACTGGAACTCTAAAACTTAATTTGCACTAATTTACAATTTATTCCATATACCAGATATCTATGATTTGGATTTATATTGTTTTCACATACATTTTTTATGTTTCCAGGTGCAGCGATTGTTTGATTAAAGTGCTATAGTACATCTAATGCAGTGCTCTAGAAACTAATATAAATACTTGATAAAAAACCATTCATCTTTTTTGAGTAACATCCCCAATGTAATTAAAGCTATAAAATTATACTTGACATTACCTGTTACTGTAGCCTCAGCAGAACGATCTTTTCTAAACTAAAAATAATTAAAAATTATTTACCTAGCACAATGACACAAGTGCGATTAACAAGTTTAGCTATGTTATCCATAGAATGCAACAGAGCTAAAAAACTTAATATCAATCTACTCATAGAAGAATTTACAAAAAAATGCCAAAACGTGTTTGGAACAATTTCGTAACAGCACGTAAACTAATATCTTCTGATGTATTTAATTGTTGTTTAATTTGTCTAAATAAAATTACTTTTATTTAAATCAATGTAGATCTGTTTAAAAGTTTTACAATTTGTATATATAATAAAATTATTTTCACCTGTATAAAGTTTCATGTATTAACCTTATTATAAATTAGTTTGCATTAGGTTTTTTTTATGTCAACATCCTTATAAATAAACATTGACATTCAGAGTTACAGGGTTTTGCTCGTTTATGTTTAAGCAAATAATTTTTATGCCAACATTTATTATAAATGTATGTCAATGCCCTGCATTACAGAGTTTAGATAGCATTTGAAATTAATTATATCGATAAATTGAAAAAGAGGGGGCCCCATCAACATTTTTGCAGGGGGCCTCTCAGTTTTCAGCTATGCCATTGTTCATGAAGAAGTTCAAACATTAATTACTTCATGGGAAAGTTCTGGAGCCTTTTCCATGAGTGCATTATAATCATGGGAAAGGCCCCAGACTATGTATTTAATCATTCCAAATTAGGAACTACTAAAATTCAGAAAAATAACCTTTCCTTTTAACAGCAAATAAGAAAAAGTCCCCAGAAACTTTTCATGTTACGATTTCAAGAGCTTCTAACATGAAAATTAATAACCAATATAACAATTTTTCCTTTAATAACGTGACGAAATATTCCCTCACACAAATTTATTGCCAATAGTAACAGCAGTTTGTTTTTTTACTGCCCTGCTGGCAGGATTAGGAAAACGCTCTGCTCATGCGACAAAGGATTGAGCAAGTTTTCATCGTTACTGCTCTCTAGACAGAGTGAGTTTTTGAAAGAAAAGAGGGACTTGAGTATCCTGTACTCATCGATTGGCATGGTTTTGGGAACAAACCGGCCTTTAAATAAGATAGATGACTTCGATAGAAGTATGTATTTGCATCAAATAAAAAAAAATGACCAAAATGGACTGAACGTGTTTTGGGATCACACTCTTGAATTTTTTAAGTAGAAGCAGTATAATTAGTTTAATATGTTAGTAGATTATTTCACTTACTGCATACCATATAACAATTAATTTTTTTTATGTTAAAATATTAAAACAAATAATCTAAAAATTAATTATAATTTCAGATTTTTTAATTAATTTTCATATATAAAATATATATGTTTGTTGAAAACAGACTAAAATTTTTAATATATTTTTTATGTTCCTAATTTTTCATACTAATTTTTTGTTAATACTAATAACAAGAAAAGTTGAAAGTTTAAAATATAGTATATCTGGTATCTCAGTTTGCTATTAAAATCTACATTAAAGGGTTCAGGATTCCTTAATCAAAGTGGGAAAATATAAAAAAGTCTTAAACATAAGATGACAGAAAAAAATTTTAAAGATTGTGATATTAATTTGAATTTATATATAATCTTTAACCATTTCATTGTTAGCTCCCTAGGATCATAGGTCAGAAATATTACTACCTGGTATTAGTAACTTATTTTTACTAATAATAAATTTTAGTATTCCTGCTAAAGTACTTGTTGAATTATTTATATTATTTTATGAGTAGTGAAACTTGACAATTTATTATAAAATTTAAATTAAATAAAAAAATTTAAATTTAATATAATTTTCTTAATGAATAAACTAAACATTTTATTCATTAAGAAAAGATAAAAATTTAATACTATTAAATGAAGAATGATATAAATACAAATTTCTCACCTTTGGTATAACATCTAAATATTGTTTTGAATTAGATAATTGAGTTAAAAATCTAAATCTGTTATCTTGTAGAACATACACTCCCTACAAATATTAAATGTATTAAAATTTTATAACAAGGAATATTTTTAATTAATTTAAAGTATATTACTTGATGATTAGTTCTAAGATTATCCACTTGCTTTTTGTAAACAGATGACCAAAATTCTTTACACATAAATTTCATTGTATCTAATTCATCTTTAAATCTTGGCCAATCTTTCGTTAACCTACATTTTTAAATGAAAAATTCATTATTTTATTAATAATTTAAAAATATTTTTATCAAATAACTGAAAATAACTAACAAGCAACTTATTTTATGATTAGCATAATTGTTTTTATATTTTTGCATAATTATTCAATTGCTCATATATAGTCAAACATGAAACCTACTTTATATTTTTACATTTCAAATTCTCTCTCTTTAAAGGAAAGGATCAAAGTTTACAAATAAAAACATTTTTTGGATTATCAATAACATTATTTGGATTACAATGTTTATAGTCTGCATATTGAGAATTTGCCATTAGAAAAAAATATCACATATGATATAGCATTTAAATTAATCCTAAATAACAGAATATTACTTAATTCTTGCTATTAACAAATGATGTTTAACTGTGTTTAATGACAGTAAACAGAAATTTGTTATTTTTTCAATGTTTATGATGTAAAAATTAATTTTTTAAAATCCAGTAACCAATTTATTTTTTCAGAAATTTATTTTTATTCAAATGAATATTTATTTTAATAATAAAGCAATAAAATAATTTATTTTTAATTGTTTCAATATCTCCACATTTTTCTTTTCAGATAAATAACTAAAACTAATAGCACTTAGACAGGAAAAATTATTTATTTTTTCCTGTTTAAATGCTTTTAGTTTATTTTTATTTAATCATTATCATTGATTTTATTATATACAGCTTATTATAAACTTTCTTATATAATATACAATACAATATATAAAGTATATAATACATTGTATGTATATACATGCTGTATTATATACTTTTTTTTCTTTTCTTTTTTTATGTAAAAATAAAGATGAGAGACCACATTGAAAAGTCTTCCTTTATAACACTATTATCTTTTTCTTTACAGTCCATTAAATAAATTCAATTCAGTAGAGCCAAATCAAAGTTGCCTATCTCTATTCAGCTATATTGAAACCGACAAGAACATTTTAGAAATAAGATCAATGACAGATAAAACACACTTTCCATTTTTCCATTTAGAAAAGATAATAGTGGTTTGATGCTTAAGTAAAATGAAAGATTATCATTATATGGTTGAGTCAGCAAACAATTTATAACACAATTTGTGAAAATACCTTCAATACAAGGAGGAGCAATAACTGTTCCGATTTTAAGAAGTTATATCCATTGATAAAACTAAAACTAATAGCACTTACAAGGAGAGGGCACAGTCTGGGAAATGAACTTTGGAATCAAACTTTGCATGTTGGTTAGCACTTACAAGGAGAGGGCACAGTCTGGGAAATGAACTTTAGAATCAAACTTTGCATGTTGGTAGTTTACCCTTCATGTGTTAATATGATAAAATATTAGCGTGCACTATTCAGCCAATTCTGAAAAAAATGGATTCAAAGTTTTCATAGCTGTTATATATAATAAAAAATGTGCAAACATGTCAGAATGCCGAGTAGCCGAGTCGGTAGCGCGATGTCCGTCGGTGCTGACTTCCGGTATGGGCCGCGGGTTCGGTGTGCGATTATTATTTTTTTTTTTTGTTACAATTATTATTTTATATATTTTATTTAAAAAATATTTACATGAAGAAATATTTTATCTCATAATTTTTCATTAATTTGTTATTCGAGAGGTCTTTAAACCTTAAGATTTTTCACGGAAAAATTTTTTCTATGTTTTTAATTATCTACAACATTTCACATATACGTGCATATTTTTACTGGTAAGATTGACGCAAACGTTCCAGTTGCCGATTACTTACTGACACTATCATGTGAAACTCATAAAGTCATCAAAAAGTGTGTTTTCTAGTATCACTGTAAGTTTATCCCTGGCTTTTGAAGAGGGTAGAATGTGTTTCGTGTCGCCAATATAAATCAGTTTACAAAAACGTTTTCAAGTGAAAATGTCAGCAAGTGAGATAAAATATTTCTTTATGTAAATATTTTTTTAAATAAAATGTATAAAATAATAATTGTAACGAAAAAAAATAAAATAATCGCACACCGAACCCGCGGCCCATACCGGCAGTCAGCACCGACGGACATCGTGCTACCGACTCGGCTACTCAGCGTTCTGACATGTTTGCACATTTTTTATTATATATAATAGCTATGAAAATTTGAATCCATTTTTTTCGGAATTGGCTGAATAGTGCGCGCTAAAATTTTATCATATTAACACATGAAGGGTAAACTACCACCACACAAAGTTTGATTCCAAAGTTCATTTCCCAGACCACACCCTCTCCTTGTTAGGCAGGAAAAATTCTTTATTTTTTCCTGTTTAAATGCTTTTAGTTTATTTTTATTTAATCATTATCATTGATTTTATTATATACGGCTTATTATAAACTTTCTTATATAATATATAAAGTATATAATATATTGTATCTATTGTACATGCTGAGTATTAAACTCTATATATTCTCTAAAAAGTATCTATAGAGCAGGGGTGGCCAACTTGTTTGTCATTAAGATCGACTTTATATGTTAACAATGAGTTTGCAATCTACCTTCAAAATTCTTCGTTTGATGGTGAGAGTAGAAATAGGAGCCCAAACCACATATGCCAAAATGATATTAGCCCAAAACGTGATATCCGACAGCAACAATGGTTTTTTCCTTTTACTTTACTCATAAATCTCAAACAATAATTCACTTCAACTCTCACAACTGTCAATTCATAGGTGCCATGTTAGCATCGTCAGCAAATTTAGAATTTTGTCCAAATGCTCTGCTGCTATTGGCTATCTGTTTTGGACCATACTCAGCAATAAAGCTAAATTTTGGCTTTAGTTGTCTAGAGAAGTCGTCCGATAACTTACAAAGATCGACTACAAATCGTCCTGTGATCGACCTGTTGGCCAGCTCTGCTATAGAGTATTAAGCATGATGTTTCACCAACATGTTTATACTCTATAGGTTCTATTTAGAGAAAATATCTGGACACAGCACAAGTCTCAAACTCCTAATAGATGTCTCCCACATTAGAGCCTATGAATCCTATTTCCAGTTCAAAGAAAGATATAAGCAGACTAAGGCTTCCTATCAGAAGACCTCTAGTAAGAGTCATGGCAGAATTGGTTCTACATTATAAAAAAATCCAACTGATGCCATCATTCCTGTCAACCATCAGGGTTATATACTAAATATGTCAATCACAACTTTCTTGTATGACAAGAGGAAGGTAACTCTATCCTAGAACAGATTTAATGATCCATCTACAGGACTGATTTTGTAGATTAATCTAAAAAGCAGAAGTACATTGCATTTCCTAAATATAGAAATAAAAATAGCATATTCAGGATTTTAAAATAGAGTATATAAAAAGCAGAATTACTATTAATCTTTATCCCTGCCTAGTCATTTATGATCCTGCAGTATATAAAAAAAGGCTTTTAAACCTTATTCAAAAATTTCAAACACACTGCTCCATTTTCAGAAACAGAAAGAGAGAATATAATGAAATAGTCCACTAACTGCCATATTCACCAAACAGGATCGAGATCGAGATCAGCTACAATCCTGGATCAGTCTATAGTTTCGTATTCACCAGGATTTTGAATCCAGGATTGGACACAAAACTTCATCCCAATCTTGATCCAACAGTTTGTTCGGATTGAAGTAAAGATCAAGATCGACTCATGCACAGTTTAGTCAGTTTTAAAGAAAAATATTTCTAATAGTACTTCTTTTTCAAATATAGTAAATATTTGTTGATTTTTTCCATGGTAAGAATACACAAAATTTAACACCTATAATCTGATAAGTTTCTAAAAGTACTGCAGTTTCAGCATGACATCATTAGCACATGATATTTTAAACCAATAATATGACGGTTTACTAACAGTAGGAGATCATCTCTCAGATCGGCTAATTCGCATTTGGTGAATACCAACAGAATCTCGATCCAGCTTCCAACTCAATCTCAGATTCTGTGATCGAGGATTAGACTCGATCTCGATCCTGTTTGGTGAATACGGCTGTAAGGGAAGATATAATACATGAGTATTCCTATCAGTTTATTAATTAAGAAGGTATATGATGGTTTGTTAAATATCTAGCAAAAACTACTATGAGAAGAAGCAACTAACACAAGTCAGAACCAAGAAACCAGTAGAATCAAATCCATATCATTTGACCTGTAACAAATGTAGCTAAAAATTGTAGTGATAAAGAAAAAAAGGCTTAGATCTTATATGCCAGACAAAAAAACTACAGTTGTAATATTAAAAAATGATAAGAATACATAGCACTCAGAAATCCATATTGGAATCTAATAATACCAATTATAAACAATTAGCAAGAGAAAAGAAGAATCAGATAGACAACACAAAAAAGGAGCCTTAAGAAATTAGAACAACACAAGAATGATATAGTAAAAAGAAACCTCAAAACACAGTAGCCAAAATATTTTATAGAGATTCAATAAAAGTAAACTGGAGAGAAACTAAAGTAAGTGAAAAAAGATCAGCAATTTTAAAGTACTGAAACTCTTCAATACTTTAAAATTAATTTCAGCAAAAGTTCTCCAGTTGAAAAAGTCAAGCTATATATATGTGATTTCACATAAATAATTGTAATTGCCAGTTTATTAAACCAATACTGTTGAAATCCCTATACTATTTGCATACTTTTAGTATGAGAGAAATGAAGTTTAAATATGAGATTAATGTATATGCATGATGTTTAAAAACACTAATGTATAAAATAAAACACTTGTATATGTGTATTGATACAATCATATTTTTAAAAAATTTCTAACATATTAAGCATAATCTATTATAGGGACATGTAAGATGTGGCCCATCCACCTTTACAATATGATCCACAATCTAATTTAAAAAAAAAATGAAACATTATTATTATTAAATATTTATTATATATTCTCATAAAAATCTCATTAAAAACTAATAATGCTATGAATGCTTTTAACATCAAAACCTAATTAAAACAAAGTTTCTCTCCCAAAGTTTTATTATTTTGGTTTAAATTTTGGTGCAATAACAAAATGAAGACAAAATATAAGCACTTGATAAATAAGTAAAACATATATATACAGATAGTTCTTGACTTATAGCAGGGTTTTAAATCCTGCCATAAGTCAAGAACTATCTGTATTGTAAGAATAGAATGGTCAGAAATCAAAAATACCCAAAATTTATGATTTTTCACTTCTAATGTTTACTAGATGACTATAAATTATATTAATAAACATAAAGAACACATAAATACAAGAATCAGATACAAAAAAAGACACTTTCCATATCGAATTCATTGAATTGAATTGACTAATCACAGAAAACTGATTTCATCACAGTCATAAGTGCAAATGGTAATAAGTCAAGGACGATCTATATTCTGTTTATAATGCAGTTCATAAATATTTTTTCATTATTTAATTTTAATTTGGCCCATGTTTTAAAAAAGGAAAAATTCCCAGGAATTCTCCAATGTTAGCAAATTATAGATATAATACATGAGTATTCCTATCAGTTTATTAATTAAGAAGGTATATGATGGTTTGTTAAATATCTAGCAAAAACTACTATGAGAAGAAGCAACTAACACAAGTCAGAACCAAGAAACCAGTAGAATCAAATCCATATCATTTGACCTGTAACAAATGTAGCTAAAAATTGTAGTGATAAAGAAAAAAAGGCTTAGATCTTATATGCCAGACAAAAAAACTACAGTTGTAATATTAAAAAATGATAAGAATACATAGCACTCAGAAATCCATATTGGAATCTAATAATACCAATTATAAACAATTAGCAAGAGAAAAGAAGAATCAGATAGACAACACAAAAAAGGAGCCTTAAGAAATTAGAACAACACAAGAATGATATAGTAAAAAGAAACCTCAAAACACAGTAGCCAAAATATTTTATAGAGATTCAATAAAAGTAAACTGGAGAGAAACTAAAGTAAGTGAAAAAAGATCAGCAATTTTAAAGTACTGAAACTCTTCAATACTTTAAAATTAATTTCAGCAAAAGTTCTCCAGTTGAAAAAGTCAAGCTATATATATGTGATTTCACATAAATAATTGTAATTGCCAGTTTATTAAACCAATACTGTTGAAATGCCTATACTATTTGCATACTTTTAGTATGAGAGAAATGAAGTTTAAATATGAGATTAATGTATATGCATGATGTTTAAAAACACTAATGTATAAAATAAAACACTTGTATATGTGTATTGATACAATCATATTTTTAAAAAATTTCTAACATATTAAGCATAATCTATTATAGGGACATGTAAGATGTGGCCCATCCACCTTTACAATATGATCCACAATCTAATTTAAAAAAAAAATGAAACATTATTATTATTAAATATTTATTATATATTCTCATAAAAATCTCATTAAAAACTAATAATGCTATGAATGCTTTTAACATCAAAACCTAATTAAAACAAAGTTTCTCTCCCAAAGTTTTATTATTTTGGTTTAAATTTTGGTGCAATAACAAAATGAAGACAAAATATAAGCACTTGATAAATAAGTAAAACATATATATACAGATAGTTCTTGACTTATAGCAGGGTTTTAAATCCTGCCATAAGTCAAGAACTATCTGTATTGTAAGATAGAATGGTCAGAAATCAAAAATACCCAAAATTTATGATTTTTCACTTCTAATGTTTACTAGATGACTATAAATTATATTAATAAACATAAAGAACACATAAAATACAAGAATCAGATACAAAAAAAAGACACTTTCCATATCGAATTCATTGAATTGAATTGACTAATCACAGAAAACTGATTTCATCACAGTCATAAGTGCAAATGGTAATAAGTCAAGGACGATCTATATTCTGTTTATAATGCAGTTCATAAATATTTTTTCATTATTTAATTTTAATTTGGCCCATGTTTTAAAAAAGGAAAAATTCCCAGGAATTCTCCAATGTTAGCAAATTATAATTTTACCCAAAGTATAAGTTAAAGATGACTCATTAAAACCAAAACATTTCATATAATAAAGTATATATTGTACATGAGAACTATCAGATTTTTACCTGTATAATAAATCTGATTTATTTTGCTTTATCTAAAATACTTGAAATTACTTAAGTAACATTGAAAGATGTATATTAGAATTTAAATTTAGTATAAAATTTAAACAAATTGCCCCTATCACTAATAAATTTACCATATTTTTAATAAAAGATCATATTTCAATTGAGTGTCAAATTTGACACTTTATTCTAAACTTCTCTTCACTTGGATTAAAACTTCTTTTTTAAACTGAAATATGAATTAATCAATCCCTATTTCAACCCAAAAAATATTTTTTTTTAAACAGAAAACATTAGAGAATATAATGTGATAAATAATATTTAAAAACACTAAAAATATATAAATACGTTTTTTTTTTAGAATGAAAATTTAAAATCATTTTATATGAAATTTTTGAGAACAAAATTTTTTAAACAAACATTAGTAAAAACTTCCTAGTTTTAAAAAATTTACAAAATACTTTTTTTAGCATAATTTTGTTTAATATTTTACACATAAAAATGAAATTAAAACTAAGTTTGAATGAATGTAATAAACAATTACAGGTAGGCCTCGATTAATTACTCGGCTTTGACTAATGCGATTTCAATTAGTGCGAAGCTTGAATGAATGTAATAAACAATTACAGGTAGGCCTCGATTAGTGCGAGTTTGACTAATGTGATTTCGATTAGTGCGACTTATAAAATTGATACCGTTTTTCAGTTAGTGCAAGCAATCTTTTAAAGTTAACTTTTTTAAGATATGTTTAACTAGAAATTTATTTCTATTCAATTTAACAAAATATTTAATCTTACCTTTCAACAAGACGATAACCTGTACAGAATCCAATATTTTCCAATTTGGTTACTGCTGTTTCCTAAAAAGATAAATTTTAGTTTTATTAAAAATATAATAATAAAATGTTTAATGGAAATATAACAAAAATTCAATATTCAGTTATTCTATAGTAGTATAATACTATAGAATATAGGCATGGGCATATTTAAATAATGATTAGTGAGATGATGTTAATGTCAATTTAGCCACAAGTATTGGTTTTTCAATTGAATATACAAAAAATTTATTATATGAATATATTTTTATATAAAGGAAAACAATGCTAAGATTTTTCAACCTTATTTTTCATTAAGTCAAGAAAAAATTTCAAAAAGATTTCTCTTATAATTCATGATTTAATTAACTAAAAATTTAAAAATAATTATTTTTAAATTGAAAAAAATTTTGAAACATGACATAATACTATATAAATGTAAAATAAATAATAAAATAAACATAAAATTTCTTTGCTTAGTTGCTATACCCTTTGACTGAAACTAACACATTTTTCAGGAATTATCTATCTTTATTATTCGGCCTGTTTTTATAAATTCAAATAGTAGTTAAATTAGAAAACTATGATATATTACTATTTATTGGAAATCAAAATAATATTTTTAACACAATCATCAATCACAATTTTTTAAACATTTTTCGAACATCAAGCTCAATTTTCTAAACATTGAAAACACTAAAATTCTGGCAGTTGGTTTATATTTGGGAGAACCCATATGTACACCAAAGAATTTTAATTTAATACCAGAATTTTAATGTTTTCGATCTCAGGTGTTATTGCCAGAAAAATTTTAGTGATCAGTTGTCCAGATTTTAGAGAGTTTAACAATTGGAAGTGATGTCTATTGGTAATTAATAATTGTCAATCATGTTAGCAGTAAAGAATGCTTTGTCTTCTTTATCTTTTGTCCTTCAAATATATATAATTTAGTTATTAATATTATTGATTGATATTAATTTTTCTTGCATATTATAGAGAAATACTGTACATTATACAATCCATTCTCAGCTGATTGTTATATTTTGCTAAATAGTTGAAATTTGCTGACTTAATTCCTAAGTGGGGTATGACCATCAATGTGTGTGACACACACCACACTCCCATAGGTTCACTGCAGAATACAGTTATTCCCTAGTTTATAAACATCCAACTTCTATTAATTCAACTTTCATAAAGCACTACCCATGTTTTTTGATATGGAAAATAAACATACATATTTGCATTTGTAAATAACAATATAAGCCTTGCAATGAATGAAGTATAATCTAGGGAGACAATGGCTAGGTTATTGATGCTGTCCTGATGGTTGCAACTGAAAAAAACAAAGAACTTGAAAAAGCAAAAAAAAAAAATATAATTACAATAATATCAAAACATTTGCAATCAAATTAGATCATCATTGGCATGAATATTTCAGGTTTATATAGTTTAATTTTTATAAAGCAATCTACTGAATTTCGAAGAAAACAGTTTTTCCAGTAAACTCGCAAGTCTTTTTTTTTCACTGAATTTCAAAAAATTTTAAATATTTTCACTTGTAACATTTTTATAATATTTATAATCTAGTAATTTCATTTAATCTACTTTTAAAAGTTTTATCTTTATTTTCTGGTAAGTTATGGCTGGGATATACACAAACACTATTATTATTATGGATTAGTAAAAGCTATTTTAAGTATAAAATTGCAAACTATTACATTGCCAAAACAATTCATAAGTAAAAAACAACAGCACTAAGGCAGGAGTTATGTTCATAACTTAAAAAGTATAGAAAACACGATTTATAAGTAGTAGCACTTTCGATTTATTTGAAACTAGTTAGCCCTGGTCACTATGTGCCCAAATACACCAAAAACGAAACATTTGTTTATCATCTGTCAAATTTGAGATTTTTCATTTTTTAACATAACCTTGTATATAATGCTTTTGCTTGTTTCTTCTCCAGACCAAACTTTGAAATTTTCTTTACATGAAATTGGCAATTAACAAACTATCGATTTAGCTTTTCATTTATTTAGATGATAATTATAATTTTTATCCTAAAATAAAAAATTATAACTTCTGAAATAATAAAATATTATTTAAATTCTGAATTAAATTAAAAATTTAAATGCAGCATTTATGTAGTCTCGACGCGACGAATGCAAACTGAACTCGAGCCGGGGAACAGTCAACATTTTTCAATTGAAAAAAGACAGAGATTGAAGTCAAATAACAAAAAGAAGTGTACAAACATAAATAGGACAAACTATGATCATTTACAACAAAATTTATAATGAGATTGGGATTCAGTTTTCTAAAAGAGGTGATTAAAGATTCGAATCGAGAGAAAATAGTAACAGCGGGAGTTTGTACATTCGCAAAAACATGGTTTCCACACGCTTATTCCTTTATTATAAATGATCCTCGTCAGCTACAAAATTAAAATAATAACGGAATAAATTCTATAGAATGCACTAAAAATTAGTAACAACTTTTGATGTTAAGAAAGCAACAAAATATGATAAGTTTCTAAGTACAAAATTAATTATTGATTAATATCAACCGATAATTAATTTTGTACTTAGAAACTTATCATATTTTGTTGCTATAGTAACAACTTTTGACGTTAAGAATTTTTAATGCATTCTATGGAACTTATTTCATTATTATTTTAATTTTGTAGCTGACAAGGATTTTCAAATAAATCGAAAGTGCTACTACTTAAAAAGTATAGAAACACGATTTATAAGGGATGAATATAACTCCTGCCTTAGTGCTGCTGCTATTTTAAGTTTTGAAAAAAATGAATTGTTCACACTTGATTTATGACTAAAATCTGATTTATTGAAAAATGTTATTGGGAAACTCTGCTAAGAAATGAAAAAATGTGAAATAGAGATATTGTCTCTCTTACATAACTGTTTATCCAATATGCCATAAAGTATGGTATATTGAACAGATAGTTATTGATGAATAATGTAATAATTTTCTTTTGAAAATTATTTTTAGTCATTTAAATAAAGAGAACATTGCTATATCAAATGATGTATTTTGAAATTGGAAATTGCTTTGTAAAATGAATATTTGATCATATTTCCCTTCCATTCAACTAATCAGCATAATCTTAAATTAAAATCAGAAATTATCAGCTCTACAAACAAAAATTGATCATTAATTTCTATTACTCACTATAAATACAGTGGGTGATCGGTTAACGAACAGTTCGGATAATGAACACTTTTTCGAAAGATTTTTATGTTTGGTTAACGAACATGTGTTCAGATAAACAATTCACAGAACAAACTGGGACCCGCAGACTGACGGAATGACAGTTCAGCCCAATGGCTGCGTGGTAAAGCTGTGGTTTACCATTCTGGAGGATCCAGGGGTCCCACTCCTCCAATTTTTCATAAGGGATCTGGGCCTGGTCCATTGAAACCCATCCTTCTAGTTGACTCCATCATGGGTGTTGGTCAGCCTGTGATGATAGCGGCTCTATAAGCGGCCGCCTCCACATAAAAATATTCCATGAGGATATTTTGGCTTAACTAAACCTCCAGATAAAAATATTCCATGAGGATATTTCGGCTTAACTAACCTACTGCCAGATAAAAATATTCCATGAGGATATTTCAGCTTAACTAATCTAATTGGAATGACTACTTTCCTTGGCGTTCGTGGACTTATGGGTAAGGATGGAAGAACAGTAATTTTTCCCGAGACTTATGCGTAAGGATGGAAGAACAGTAGTTTTTCCCGATTAAAAACTTATGGGTAAGGATGGGAGAAAAGTAGTTTTCCCGATTAAAATGTGGTTATGGGTAAGGATGGAAGAACAGTAGTTTTTCCCGATTAAAATGAACTGGAGACAATGTAAAATAAATCAAAGATTTATTAAAGAAGGTAAGAGAGAGATTTTACCTTATGGATAAGGATGGAAGAACAGTAGTTTTTCCCGATTAAAATGAACTCGGAGAAAAGAAAAGTAGTTTTCCCGATTAAAATGAACTCGGAGACAATGTAAAATAAATCAAAGATTTATTAAAGAAGGTAACAAAGATTTTACAGTTTTTTGGTCTTAGAATGGCACCCATACCAGATTGAG
Source organism: Olivierus martensii (assembly GCA_000484575.1). Taxonomy (NCBI): domain Eukaryota; kingdom Metazoa; phylum Arthropoda; class Arachnida; order Scorpiones; family Buthidae; genus Olivierus; species Olivierus martensii. Next base: position 43,064 of record AYEL01076954.1, read on the forward strand.
GTCAATAGGCTTGGGATCTCTACCACGACAATGCTATTAATCATTTCCAAAAAATCCTGAAGAAGAGAGAAAAGCAATCCATATTGGACAGATTATAAGAAAATAAACATCTAAATGAAAATGCAAGATTAAGTATGTACATATTATTGTTATTACATATAAATAAACAAATAAAAAATTATATAATTTCTTACTATATTTTGTTGGGTCTCTGGAATGAATTAATCAGATTCCCATAAAAACCTATGGTAAATCGATGATTGGTTAATGAACAATTTAGATAACGAACACTGTCTTGGAACAGATTATGTTCGTTAACTGATCACCCACTGTAATTACAATTGAATGCAATAAATAAGATTATGCACCCAACTTTTTTACCATTTTCTGCAAGAATATTAAAATGCTACAGAATTTTTCTTATATGGAAAAAAAATCAGTATTTTAAAATATGCTGAAATCTTAAAATCAAGCAATAATTTACAGCTGAACTACCAATGGATAACAAAATGAAAATAGTATCTAGATTTTAAAATAAATCTGTATCATATTATTTTTCATATTTTATTTACTCTATCTTAATAAGAAAAATATCAATTATTATTCAGCTGTTGAAAGCAAAAAAAATTATAACCTAATAAGATAGTCACAGATTCAAATGCATATGTTGTTGTTCACTATAAGCTGTAGCCTATCTGTTAAAAGACAACATACCCAATTTTATATACTATACTTTCTAGGCAGTATCTTTTATGTCTATTGGGAATTATTTTTATAAGATCTTTGAACAGAAAATTTGAAAAACTTGTAGTCGTATAATTTATAACATATTACTATTGCCAAAAATAAGCGAATGGAACCACTGACAAGAAATTATAAACATTACTTGATTTAATAATAATGCATAAAACTCTGAAAAGATCGTATAATTTTAACTCAGTGCAAATTGTGAAAGATAAAATTGCACATTAAACACAAGAAATTATAAACATTACTTGATTTAATAATAATGCATAAAAAATTTGAAAAGATCGTATAATTTTAACTCAGTGCAAATTGTGAAAGATAAAATTGCACATTAAATTTTACTGTGGCCTATCTGGATTTAATTACAGAAATTAGTTAAATATGATTTAATATGCAAGAAATAAACTGCGTATAAAAGCTCAGACACTAGTACACTATTATAGGGCCTAATACTGCATCGAGAGAGATTTTAGCTTTCGTTTTCCATTAATTTATATAGGAATTGCTATGTATTTTATTTCCAGTTATTTTATACACTTACCTTTTCATCTTTCTCAGTGGTCTTAAATATCATAGATGTTATTTCTAAATGAAGCAGATCAAATACCACATCATCTGCCATGATCACAGTCATTTCTGTTCGTTCCTATTCTTCCATATTCCTTTTGCAGCACTTTTGATAGTCATACAGAAGCGCCATCTATACGCAAATCAATATTAGCCAAAAATTAGCCCAAATTATTGATGCAATTTGATCATATCGAAAACTTTCGCGATAACTAATGTTCTTTTAATTAGTATTTTCAAACTTTGTTTTTCGTGTAAATGTCGGCAAACCAAAAGTATTTAAATATCATCCAATTCTTTTACACGTTTGACAAAATTCCAGTTTTAAACCAATAAAAAGCGTCCCATAAAAATGGTTAACAAGAAACATCCCTAAAAATCCACGTGCACTTAATGTGCATGCCCCCACTTGAGACAATTGCTTTAAACTAAAGCGCTGAATAGAAATTTTAGTTGAATACACAAAAACATTAAACTTTAAATAGTAACTTTATTTGTAAAAACAAAATTATGAATCAATACAACAATAAATATAAATATACTACAATAAATGGAATGAGCAAAAAGTGATGAGGTTATGGAACAATATAAAACAATTTTAATCAACTTCTTCCATTCGAGAAGCATCTTCTTCGTCACCTTCCAGAGGTGGCATTTCCTCTACTATAGCATCACCTGAACCAATTTCATCTTCGTCAATACCCAGTCCTAATTTAATCATTCGGAAGATACGAGATGCATGAGTTTGTGGGTCTTCTAATGTAAAACCAGAACACAACATTGAAGTTTCAAAGAGCAGCATAACCAAATCCTGTACAAGAGAGGGGAAGAGATTAACATTTTAGGGCATCAAAAATCAAAACCCTTAGAAATAAAACCTACTTACCTTAACAGATTTGTCATTTTTGTCAGCATCAGCCTTCTGTCTCAGAGTATCAATAATAGGATGATCAGGATTAATTTCAAGATGTTTTTTGGCAGACATATAACCCATTGTGCTAGTATCACGCAATGCTTGAGCTTTCATTATTCTTTCCATATTTGCCGTCCAACCAAATTGACTTGTGACTATACAACAGGGAGAACTGACTAGCCTATTTGATACCACTACCTATGAAAATAAGCAATTTTTTAATTATTTACACAACTAAAAAATGAACTAACTACATTTCAAGATTGAATATAGATCTTAATCTTAAGATAGATTGTCCCCACAATACCTTTTCCACTTTTTTGTCCAAGATATCTTTAATGATCTTGCATAAGTTCTCATATTTAGCTTTATCTTCTTCCCGTTTCTTTTTCTCCTCTTCATCTTCTGGCAATTCTAAACCTTCCTTTGTTACAGATGTAAGTTGCTTTCCATCATATTCTTTTAATTGCTGAACACAGTATTCATCTATAGGTTCAATCATGTACACAACTTCAAAACCACGTTTCCTAACTCTTTCCACAAAGGCAGAATTAGCAACATGTTCTTTTGATTCTCCTGTAATGAAATAGATGTGTTTCTGGTTCTCTTTCATTCTAGATACATAGTCTTTCAACGAACACATCTCGTCACCAGATGCAGATGTATAGTATCTCAAGTACTCGGCTAATTTCTTTCTATTTTGGGAGTCTTCATGGATTCCAAGCTGAGGGAGGAAAAATTTTTTTAAATTTTCTGCGAGTGAAAAAAAAGTATCAAAAATTAAAAAACTAAACTATATACCTTTAGGTTTTTGCTAAATTGTTCATAGAACTTTTTGTACATTTCTTTATCTTCAGCTATTTCATCAAAAACTTCAAGGCATTTTTTCACAAGATTCTTCCTTATAACCTTCAAGATCTTATTTTGCTGCAACATTTCTCTAGAAATATTTAATGGAAGATCTTCCGAATCAACAACTCCTTTCATGAAATTTAAGTATTCCGGCATTAAATCTTCACAGTTGTCCATGATGAATACACGCCTAACATACAACTTAATATTGTTCTTTTGCTTTCTATTTTCAAACAGATCAAATGGTGCTCTCTTTGGTACAAATAGGAGGGCTCTGAATTCTAACTGTCCTTCCACAGAAAAGTGCTTCACCGCTAAATGGTCTTCCCAATCATTAGTCAAACTTTTATAGAATTCACCATATTCTTCCTTACTAATGTCATCTGGATTTCTCATCCATATTGGTTTGGTTTTATTCAATTCTTCATCCTCAGTATATTTCTCCTAAAAGAAAAAAAAAGTATTAAGGAAAAAAGCCAAAAGAACTGTTCCTCTTCCAAAAATAACAAAGTAATTTACCTTGATTTTCTTCTTTTTCTTCTTATCTTTATCATCTGCTTCCTCCTCTCCTACATCTTCAATTTTTGGTTCTTCTTTCTCCTCCTCTCCTGGTTCTTCAGTTTCTGCCTTTTCCTCTTCATCATCAGAAACTTCCTTCTCTCTCTCCTTTTGGACCACTAATTTAATAGGATATCCAATAAACTGGCTGTGTTTTTTAACAACTTCTTTAATCCTTTTTTCTTCTAAATATTCCGTCTGATCTTCCTTTAAGTGCAGAACAATCTTTGTTCCACGACCAAGAGGCTCACCTATAAGTTAACAGAATTATCAGATAAAGCTTTGACAGATAGCTGACTTACATGATTTAGTAGTAAAAAATAATTACCATGATCTGATCTAACTGTAAATGAGCCACCAGCAGAAGACTCCCATGTTACTACTAAATCATGTAAGTCAGCTAAAAATAATTACCATGATCTGATCTAACTGTAAATGAGCCACCAGCAGAAGACTCCCATGTGTACTGTTCATCATCATTGTGATGGGTTGTAACTGTTACTTTATCAGCAACAAGGTAAGCTGAATAGAAACCAACACCAAACTGTCCAATCATAGAAATATCTGCACCAGCCTATTCACAAAAAAAAAAAAAATGTAAAAAAATGCATGCAAAGAAAAAAAATCATAGTTAAAAATTATGAAAATTCCTATAAGTAACATGCCTCTAAATTTCAATTTTTCTAAATAAATACTGATGATAAATACTAAAAGTGGTGTGCTAGATATGTTATAGTTGAATTCTTATATAGTTCAACTTCATTTAAAAAAAAAAAAAAAAGGAAAAACTGATTAGTCTGATTTAGGATCAGACTACACATTTTTTAGCACAAGGTTATAAGAAAAGTTCATCTGTCTTAAGGATTATTTTCATAAACTACTGGGGAGTAGTTACAAGGGAATAAAAAGATTACTTAGTATACTGCCTCATTCTGGCTTTTGTATGCATTGGAACTTAAAAAAAAAAAACACAGAACCCAAACCCCCCTTTGTTAAATTCTCAAATGGAACTTTGTAATTTCAAATGATGTTGCCAAATCATAGCTGATATCTAGCAGCATCCATAGATAGAGACCTATCAGATAAATTAAAGAGCAGTCCTAATAACCATAAAACAGTGTCAAGTAGAAGGTTGAGACTGCACTGTACCTAACCTATTGAACACATCTTGAAAAACAAAGTTTGGGATACAAAATTGAACCTGGATCCTCCAAAAAAGGCAGGTAATAGTTACCATGGAGTAATTTGGAAAATATTTCCAAAAAATTCAAATTTTAATTAGGAATACTAACCTGAAGAGCTTCCATGAAAGCTTTGGTACCGGATTTGGCGATTGTACCCAAGTTATTAATCAAATCGGCTTTGGTCATTCCTATACCCGTATCAATAACGGTAAGAGTACGTTCATCTTTGTTGGGTACAATTTTAATGTACAAATCCTTTCCACTATCCAAACGAGATGGATCCGTTAAACTTTCGTATCTTATCTTGTCCAATGCCTAAAAATTAAAAAAAAAAAAAAATTAAGAAAAACCCTTCAGTAAATGAAGCGAGTAAGCACTTTAAATTTATAGTAATAATGCCTACATCAGAAGCATTTGAAATTAATTCCCGTAAGAATATTTCTTTGTTCGAATAGAACGTATTGATGATCAAACTCATCAATTGGGCTATCTCCGCTTGAAAAGCGAAGGTTTCAACATCTTCCTCCATCATGTTAACTTCAGCAGGCATCTAAACGAATAATTAATAATAAGATTATCGTCAGTTAACAAAATGAAAAAATTATAGAAATAAAATCTACCATTAAAAAAATTTTTTTACCTTGTCAACGATTTTTACAGCTACCGTAGGAGACGAAATCTTCCGAACAATTTAAATAACTGAACGCCGGTTTCCTTTTATATATTTTGAGTATCATTCCGCAAAAATAGTTCGTCGAAGAGGTTAAATTATCTCTCAAAATTTTTTCGTCCAGTTCATTTAAAAATTTTATTGCAAACTAAACTCTTTATATTAATCTTACTCAAAATACAGCGCACATTTGTATATTAACGATATGTTTATGATCAACCTTCAGAACTATATTAAAGGAAGTTGTAGAATACAGCAGTGCTGCATCCAAGTCGAGAAGTTTCTAGAAAGTTCTCGATGTTTCTAGCTACCACGTGATCGATTGTATTTCCGGTTCCGCTGACGAGCACGTGTTTCTCTACTGACAAGTTCGAATGTAATTTCGTTTTTTATAAGAAAGAATAAAATAATTATTCGTTTCCAATTATCAAATTTTAACACGTTTCTTACAAACATATAAATATTTCATTTATAAATTCATTTATATGTAAGTTTTAAATAGCAAATAAGCTAAAATAGTCAAATATGTCTTAGTACAATACACAAATTTTATTTTTAGACTAGATGCAAAAATTGTACAAGATCAAAGACTGGTTAACTCTCCAAGAATCTATGACCTATTATTGAAAATTCCTTTTGTTCTCCATACATATTGCTCGTCTTGCTGCTCATACACGAGTTTATTTCAGTTGTATATTTATCAAACCCACGAAATTAAATAAAATCGTCGTTATTTATAACAATTAACATTTTTACTTGCTGTCGAATATATTTATTTTAAAATACAATATAAATCAATAAAATCTTATTTTATTTCTTTTTGGCATTTCTAAGTTAAAATTAATTAAAAAATTTTAATTTAAAATAAAATCAGTTGGGATTTTATGCCTTTTTTTAAATTAATAATTAATTTAATTTAAATTCAATAAAACTAATCGAATAAATTCTAGTCAGCTAGTTCCTATGATATTTTTATGTTTTATTATTATTATTATTATTATTATTATTATTATTAAATAATTTAATATAATGAAATAAAAAATGAAAGTATTTTTTTGTTTTTATTGACTTATATAGGTACTAACTATGATTAATCAAAAAATAACAACATAATATCCAATATTTTCAATATCTATTTTTTTATGAAATTGGATAGAAATATAAAAAATATTTTCCTTTTAGTTTCAGAGAAACAGATGAATATGTATGGAGTATTTCTGCACATCTTAGCTGATGCCTTGGGCTCTGTTATTGTCATTGTCAGTGCATTGATTATCTGGCTAACAAATTGGTCATTTCGGGTATATGTCGATCCTCTCCTCAGGTAAGACTATAATCAAATTTCTGTTTCAAAATATATAATTATATTAGCCAAAGACAGAATCAGAGAATTAAATTTTTTTTTTCTATTTTTTCATATTATAATAAATAAATATCTAACAATATAGTAAATTATAGTGAATAGTACAATATATTTTTGGAAAACATAATGAGTATTGAATTTGCAAATACAGTACTGAACTTAAGAACTTATGACAAAAATAGCATTTGATCCTAAAATCAAGATTAACATTTTTTCCTAACAGTTTTAGATTTAAATTACATAATCTTTCAAACATTATGTTAATATTTTATGGAATGTAGTTTTGTAATGCAAATCAATACATGAGCATAGAAAAATTGTTCATATACCCTTTAACTAAAATGTGAGTAGTCACAATGCAGAATGTAAGTTAATTAATGTCTAATTTATTTAGAAATTAAATTTTCTTAGTTATAAATCTTGTCTTTCACACACTATCATTCATTTCCTTGATATTATAAACAATCATGACACAATCAAGGATACACTATAAAGCTAGCATTAAATTCTTGCAAATATTGTCTAGTGTGCAGATTGCTTTTATCAAAAATGATGTCAAATTATTGTCATAATTATAATGTATGGTGCAGCATGATTATGATGCCAATTTGATAAATTCATTAAGAAGCTTGATCATGACATCATTTTTGGCAAAAGCAATGTATACCAGATGTTATTTGCTAACATTTTCATATAATGTACCATATTTTCAAATTGGGAGAGAATAATACAGGCATATCTTGTTATTACAGTGGTTACATTCCATTACTACTGTTGTAAAATGAATCACTGCCTTTTTTATTTGCTAATGCATATAAAAGCCTAAAAATATATTTACACTATTATTCATTAAATGCACAATAGCATTAGGTCAAAAAAACTTGGCCAGATAATTGCATTTTAAAGAATTCACATATCATTTTAGAGGATCCAGGTTTGGTTCCAGATCTCAAACCTTCAGTTTTTCAGGATGAATCCAAGCCCAGCTCATCTATGTGTTAATTTATATATCTATTCTAAGTATTATTTTATAGAAAATTTTCATTTTGAGATATAAAATGAAAACATAGAATATAACTGAGAAGCACCATATTATTGAATCACTGTAAATCAAGGAATGCCTGTACTTTCATTCTTATTAAATTAAGGAAATTCATTATAAATTATAATTAAGATAAAATGTTATTAATTCTTTACAGTGTCATCATTGTTCTTATCATATCCAAGTCAACTTGGCCATTATGTAAATATTTTTTTATTCATAGTTATTTTATTTTGATTATTTTAGATTAAATATGTTTGATCACAAATAATATATAACATCTATTATATTCTGTACAGATTTAAAAAAAATTAGTTTTATTCTAAATGAAATAGATACAATATTTCAGTTTATAATCAATACTGAGATAATATAGTAATTTGATAAACCATATAAACTTTTACATGGAAAAATGAATTAATGATTACTGATTAGGAAAAATACTTATTTTTGAAAAATTTTTTCTATCAAGTTATTCATAGAGAGAAACAAAAGAATGTTTTATTTTTACTACTCTGAAATAAGCTCTTACTCAGGGGTAATCTTTTGATGACAAAGACCCCAAATGGATTGTCCAATGATCCTATACCCCCTTCACTTGACTGTTGAAATAATCATCACCATTCCTTATATTACTTGCCAGTATGACTTCCAAATATGCCAACAGCTTGAATTTACTGTACTTTAGAGATCGAGTCCAGCATTTGGTTCCCATACCTCCAAGGGGTATGGATATCTCCGGTTAAGAACCTCTACTCTAGATATTGCATAGTAAAGCAATCACTTATCACCTTGCAGGATCTGAATCCAAATCCCAATCTCATACCTCCCATTTTCAGGGGGGTTCACACCTGGTCCATTGAAGCCCATCCTTCAATTTTCCAATTAACATTATCACGGCTCTGTGACGAAATCTAAAAGTGACTGCTGGCAGATATAGTATATCTCATGTAGTCTCTTTTAGAATATATAGTATTTAAATTTAATGTAATTGCTGTTATATAAAGTTTTCTTTATGCCATATTGTGTTGTATTTGATTACACTAACAATCATAAGAAAATGTCAAGAATATGATTTTATCAGTTTCACAAAGATGATAAATATCAAGGCAAATGGATTTTGCTTGTATTTATATATTGTGGCACAACAAGTACATATGTATCCTGGAAGCAGTAACAGAACAGTGTAATGTGAGCCACTGTGTTACCAAAGGAAAAATAATTCTTGAAACAATACAAACATGGAATTTTACAACTCAATGTGAAATAATATTTTCTCAAAGTGAATTCTTTTATGATCCAACATCAAAAAAATGAAAATCAAAATGATGCAAAGTTGATCTGAGTGTACTTAGAAATTTGGTGATAATTCAATAATTTAATTTTTAATTTTATGTTAATCTGGAATCAAGATTATAAATGTAAAAGCAAGTCTAGGAAATTAATAAATGAAACAAAACTTTTTATTTGATAATATATCTTAAAATGGCATTTAATTATATATATGTAATATGAATACAATCATTTTTAGAAAATTAATTTTTTTTAGAATTAGATTTTACTCATACAATTTCAAAACATTAATTTAAAAAAAATATTTAAAAATCTGATAAAAATCTCTTTACAAATATTAAATAATATTAATTTGTACATATCATCATCAGAAGTAAGATATATGAATAAGGATTTAAAAAAATATAAAGATTTACCCATTTAATAATCTATCCTCTGAAAAAAACTATATAATTCAAAATATGATTTTTTCATCCTGAATATTTTGAATTAATGATATTTTTATTGTATTAATTATTAATATAAAAATATTGCACATTGAACATTTTTCAATTTAATATATTTTTTATATTCACAGTAAAGCAATCATCATTGATCATGCTTCAAACAGTTCCCACTCATATCCAAATGGAAGTGCTGGAAAACAGATTAACTAAAGAAGTAAGTTATTGTCACCTCTGAGATTAATATGTATAGCTTCCATAAAATAATTTCTCAATTCTATGAGTTTGCAGTTTCTTTTATTTCAGTTACATTTAGGGCAAAATCTACAAATTCTTTTTCAAATATTGTATTTAAAGAATAAATTTAAATTTTATTATTTTTAAACAATTTGTTAGATTCTCTCTTTCATTATTGAAGAATCAATATTTTGAATTTGATGTTAAAGTACACCATAAACATATACTTTTTAAAGATAATCATTAGAAATTAAAAACAAAATCATCTAACCAACAATTTTGGATCTCAAATGAGAAAAGAAATAGAAATCTCAATGAAAATTCTATTGGAATAATATACAATACTATATATTAGAAAATGAATATAACAATCAAAATTTAAATCAGACAATATACAAACAGTTCTTGACTTACAGTGGGGTTTGGTTTAGACTCTGCCATCATAAATTAAAGTGGTTCTAAGTCAGAAATGCCCAAAATTTATGGGTTGACCACTACCAATATTTAATACTACACTTCTTTTATTATATAAACTTAACAAACACAAAAATACAAGAACCAGATATAAAAAGGATGATTTTTATGCATCAGACCATTGATCAGGGACTCAAACTCTTTATCAATTGACCAATGACAGAATTTATCAATGATACTGCCATTATAAATATGAGTGATCATAAATCAAGTCTATGATATGTTGAAAACTACCCTAAATTAAATTTAATCAATTTCATTTGGAAAATATATTTTATTAATAATTCATTTATTTTTCTAGAGTGATTTTTTTCATCCCTTATTTTTTTATTTAGAATAATTGAATTTATGTAATAGATTGAGTGATATTATCTGGAGAGATGTTAAAAGTAAAATCAGTATCTTTGAAAATATAAAGAAATTTTTGTCTATGTTAAAATGGAAAACTGATTTATCATAGAATTCTTTATCTATTTCTTGCTTATACTAAATTACATTCAAAAATCAATAAATTCTAATACTAATCAATAGGTTAATTTAAAAAAAAATACATTAAAATCACTAGATTCAAACAAAAATTATACACCATAACAACAAATATTTATAAAATATATACCTAAATTACAATAAGATAGAGGAATAATTAAATTAACGGAGTCCTACCAATAACATAAATTAATGTACCAATGTTTATATTATTGCTAGGACTCTATTAATTTAATTATTCCTCTGTCTTATTGTAATTTAGATATATACTTTATAAATATTTGTTGTTGTGGCATATGATTTCTCAACACAGGTACAACATTTGTGATGATGATAGTGTGGAGCAGTCCATGCTATACTATCACAGATACTTTATGCATCTCATTCTCTATATGTATCTTCTAATTTGTATCTACTGTAGAGTAGTTTTAGTATTGTACAGTTATAAAGTAACCCATATAACACGGCAGTTAAGTTCCTGAAAAATGCTGTGTTGTGTGAAACTGTGTTATATGAGACCTGGAGCCAATACAAAAAAAAGTTAAGTTCCAAGATTAATTAAAAAACAAATAACTTTCTTTAATTTCACATGAGAAACTTAATATTTATTAAAAATCTTATTAATAACACAAAACATAAAGAAATAAAAAATATATATATAAGACTTTAAAAAAACAATATACATAAAACAAAAAGATAAAAGTATATCACTTATATAGCATTCATTTAATAATTATATCTTCCTTTCAGCTGTTCAGTCAAAACAATAATGCTTTTTCTTTTTAATAATATCAACTTCACTTTCTGAACTTTTTCTACATTTAACATTTATATATCTTCTGCTCCCTTTACAAAACTGTAATCTAACCCACTATAAAACCATCATTCCTTAACACGTCCAAAAACTTTTATGAATAAAATACTAACCACTATTTCGTATTCCTCTATTGACAAAATACTCAATGGTCAACAATTAATTCAACTCAATTTCAAACCAATATTGAAAATGAACTGCATATCTTCCCTCTCATGGCAAATTAATGAAATTGCATATATGATTAATTTTAAACAAAGTATTTCCCAATGATTGCATTGTATGTATATATTGTGTCATAGTGTGGATTTATAAAAATTAATTAAATTGTTTTGTATTGTAGGAGAATGATTGTAATTTTATAAATGTGTTAAGTAAAAACCATGTTGTAGAATTTCCATGTTATATGAGGGTTTCCGCAATTTTAAAATCGTGTTAGAGTGAAATCATGTTGTAGGAAGCCATGTTTTAAGAGGGATATCTGTATTTTATTTGTTTCTTATGCAAAAAACTGAAGGTGTGTTCATATCTGGAAAGTGCTTTATAATTCTATATTTTATTGGTCATTGTAAGTTGTTTTTGTATCTGTAAATAAAAATTCTTTAACATTTACAGGTACTCCTCACTTAACGACTGGGTTTCGTTCTCACAACTCAGTCGTAGTACAAATTGGTCAGTAAGCAAAAAACTTGTTCCTATATTAAAATATTGGAAACAAATTTCAAATTTAAAATTTATATCTTAATTATGCACAAAGTACAGTATTTTTCTTCAGTTTTTTTGGAACTACGAGTGCAGGGAAATTACAAACAAAAGTTGTAAGCGATGCATATGAGCAAAAACCAAATATTGCATTAAAAAAAATAGTCTTAAGCTCGGACATAAGTTCAAGCAGTCGTTAAAGAGGTAGGTCGTTAAGTGAGGAGTACCTGTATATGACATAAATAATTTCATTATTATTATATATTTTAATTATCAATTATTATCAATTAATTGATAATATGAATAATATGAATATTATCAATTATTCATAGATATATATGTTAAAATTGGGTTCTATTCTCAGCAATGCAATTTGACTAGAATAAAATTAAAGCCAAAAAAATTAATAGCGTATGATTAAATAATAATTTATTTATCTAAAGAAGTGAAAATAGCTTTATTTAATCATAAGCTATTAATTTTTTGGCTTTAATTTTATTCTAGTCAAATTGCATTGCTGAGAATAGAACCCAATTTTAACATATATATCTATGAATAATTGATTCATAGTTTACAAGTACTTTATTAATTCACTCAAATAATCTTACTTGTAAAGTCAAGAACTTTAATCAACAATCCTTATATATTTTATTCTGCATTTTTTGTAAAGCAATGATTAAATCAATGAATTAGAATTTTAGAAACAAATTTAGTTATTTCATATATATTGCTTACTATATTTATAATAAACTTACATTCAATGATAAAGATATTAGAAATTAATTCTATTTTAAAATTTTTATTGTTTTTAATACTAACTTTGATCAATTTATACTTTCATGTTGAAAAAATATTTTAATATTATCTAAGAAAATTAAGATTAAAGATCTAATAAAAATAACATTATTGATTCACTAATATTAATAGGCAAATTTAAATAAGGAAAATCTGATTATAATTAGTTTTTTTAGGTGGAAGAAATTTTGGCTGTGCATGAGTTTCATTTATGGCAGTTAGCAGGTGAAAAGATTGTAGCTTCCATGCATATCATGTGCCATGATCTGAATGACTACCAGAAAATTGCCAGTAAAATCAAGCAATTTTTTCATCGAGAAGGTATTCACTCCATCACAATTCAGCCTGAGTTTGTCAGCATAGGACAAGATGTGAGTTCTAACAATCAATCAAATAGTCAGATAATTCTAATATATTTATAATAGTTGCAATTATTTCACTTTATTTGTTCAATATAATTGATAATTATATATAACTAAATTACAATAATTTTTCTTATAAATACATTAATAGGAAATTGAAGGCTATTGAAATAATGAGATGATAAAATACAACAACAAACTTACTTGTAAAACCAAAATACCAGTAATCTTTTTAAAGCACTTTCAGGTTACCTGTCATCAATAAACTACTGGTTTGACAAGTAAGCTTATTGCTGTGCTTTATTTGTATTAATCAAACCAAGATTTGTTTTACTTTATTATAACCATAATCATATTTACATTGTTTTATAAAAATCTTTATTTGTCTACTCTTTAGTAATGCTTTAATTGGATATTATGCCACAGAATTAATATGAAAAAATACAAAATGAAGTAAACATTGATAAATCAAACTGATATCATTGAATTTGGAAACAAAAGTTTTATACCATGAAAGATTTTTTAGTAATAGGATTAATTCACTTCCATATATAAGTCTTTGCATATTCTATGTTTATATTAAAATTGAACAGAAAAAGCCAATTGATTTCAAATGCTATAATAAATGAATTATAAGATAAAATGGTACTTTTGCATGATTCATTATCAAAACATTCTCCATAAAATCTATAAATTCACAGCATCCAGGCTTGTTCCATTGAACTGATCATTCAACTTTCTGGTTGATCCCACCATTAATATTGGCCAGCCTTTGTGGGCTTTAAAAATGGCCACCATCAAAAGCCAATGGACTGGATTCTCTGTGATTCAGTGGCTTAATTCACACTACCCTAGTTTTATTGTTAAATTTTAACTTAAAATAAATTAAAAATTTTTTTTATTACAAATTATACTCTTAAAGCATTATATAACATAAAATACTTTGAAATTCCTAAGTAATGCTGGGTACTCTGCTAGTATTTAATAAAATAAAGATTCCAAAGAAAAATTTTTAAATTTGTCTAATCTAAAATACTAGTGATTAATTGGAGAACTTGCACTAAGAATTGCAAGTTAACATAGCTATTATTTGATAGATATATATTTTTTATATCATTCTCATTTCAATGCATGCAATAATCAATAAATAATTTGCTTAATAACAAACAACTGAAAATGAAATAACACAATGATCTAATGATCAGCATATGGCACTCTGAAAAATATGCAGTATATTATTAAATTGTAATTTTCTTATTATAATACAGTATAAGCCAATATGTCTACTGAAATAGCTATGTCTTCAAAAAATGATATAGAGACTTGAAAATTTAACAGTACATCCACAATGGCTAGGGCATTGCAGCACAAAACAAAATCAAATCCACATAGTTGAGGCATTTTAAAAATCTCAATTAAAAAATGTTAATCGTTTAGACTTTCTTTTAAATTTGAGTACTTCTGAATCTTTCAATTGCTGAAATTTTCATTATGTCAAATGCTGTGTTTGGTTTCACTATCAGCAATAAGAAAATATTGAGAATATGATTATTTAATTCCCTATATATGGTAAATATCTTTTGTTGTTAGTAAATTTTATGCTGCCAATCAGCTTATATAAGGCAGTGGGCTAGTTAGAAGCACATCATAAGTGATTGGACCTTCAGTGGGATCGTCAAGGTGACATAAGGATAATTTCTTTTATGCCATTTCCAACAAAATATTGCTAAACAGTGGGACATTCAACTGTCCAGACTGCCTATATTCATGGTGGAGTCAGCTCTCTGGCAAAAAGTGGAATGAATAGGCTCAGACTCTCTTGAAGAAATTTGAAGATGTGTGACTTGTAAATTGAATATGGATCCTCTAAGGTAGATACATATTATTATAAAAAACATATTAAAGAATAAGCACACATGGTAAAGCAATTATTTACCATCTTGGAAGATCTAGATTTGCTCTAAGGTAGATACATATTAATATAAAAAACTTATATTAAAGAATAAGCACACATGGTAAAGCAATTATTTACCATCTTGGAAGATCTAGATTCAGTTCTGAATCTTTCAGTTTTTTTGGTATGGGCCAGATTTAGACCTATTTTTAATGAAAATTAACCTTACATAAATATGGATTTATGTAAGTTGGAGATTGCTTTTATATAATAATGAACATTATGTTCATGCCATCATGAATGATTCTTGACATTGAGAAATTTCCTATTATGCCAGTGCCAATAATTTTTGTTTGGACTTTGCTTTCTTAATATTTCTCACGGCCTCCTATTTGTATTCCCATTTGTTTCTTCATGTACCAATTATTGCAAATTTTCAGAGAAACACTTAAGGGCAAAAGTTATGTTAAAAAAAAATTAGTAAAATCTATTTGTAATATTTAAATATAAAATCTGAAAATATCAGATAGAGTTATTTAAAACATGCTTAAAACCTCATATGCTAAATCTCAAGTTGTTGTAAAAGTTATGCTGCTAGGGATCAAGTCATTCTTTATTTGTAATTTTTGAATAGACAAACTTTAGAAACTCCCTAATAGATATCATTTAGCTAATTCTTTATGGTATCATGTTATTGACTGTTCATATGCTAAATCTCAAGTTGTTGTAAAAGTTATGCTGCTAGGATCAGGTCATTCTTTATTTGTAATTTTTGAATTTAGAAACTCCCTAATAGATATCATTTAGCTAATTCTTTATGGTATCATGTTATTGACTGGATAAAGATTGGATTAGTCATGTTGATTTGGCTTGATTAATCCAAAGTGGCTAGAAAATTTTGTCAAAAATGGTGTATCAATGCTATGGAAACAATTTCAGAATATAGCAGACATTTCTAGACTTGTTGTAGGACATCCTTGGTTACAAGTTCTTAAGATAATCATTATTCTGCAAATAACAGTCAAACATCATAGAGATATGTCTTGTTATCTGCTTGTTTCCAAATACACTGAAGCTACTGAAAGAATTTCAATGTGAATTTGTAGCCAGAAAACTCAATGAAATAGACTTTTATGCCAGAGATAAGCAATTATCTTTATCCCCAATTCAGAATAGAATGCATTTGAATTGATGATGTCAATATATCACTTGGGGTGCAAATATATGGAGCAAAGTTCTATTCAATCTACTGAAATATTCCAGAAAGATTTTTACTTTGATAGAACATAGTATAAGATATTAACCATCAAACATTAGAAAAATGGATCATTTTGGAAATAGAGGTCTATTAGCATGGCTAGGAATCATTATTAATGGCTATACAGATTGCTACATCTTTGAGAGAAGTGCTTTGAATGGACAACATTACAAAGATGAGATCCTTGTATCATTTTCAGATGTAATGGATTCAGGATTTATATTGGTGAATGATATGTCCAACTGTACAGGTATTATCTTTTGGACTAATATTTTGAAGAACAGGGAATTGATAGAATGGATTGGCCAGCCAAATCTGATCTAAATCCAATTGATCATGCATGGTACTCTTGAAATATGGATTGGTATCATTCATAATCCTTGAAAAAATCCCTGTTTAAATATCCATTTATAATGTAATGGTACAGAGTAAAATATTATTATCCAAGATTATAAAGTTTCAATAAATTTTATTTTAAATTAATTTAGATAATTTTTGCTCTTCAGTACCTTGTGTGTCCATGGGAATTTTGAACAGCAACCTGGAATCTTATTTCATTTATTAGAACAATAATATAATACATAGATATACATATTGCTTGATATAAGGTATGTTTAAAATTCAACATATAAAACTATACTTAATCTTTAAGTATGCAAATGGCAAATAGTTATTTATATAAAATTCTTCTAAAACATAAAACTGCTTACTATCAATTTAATCAAAGTTCTATCACAGTCAGAACTACTAGCAGTAAAAAAGGAAAAAAGGTTTTATTTAGAAAACTGTAAAAACGTCTTCAGCATTTCTTAATGCCAAGAAATGCTGAAGACGTTTTTACAGTTTTCTAAATAAAACCTTTTTTCCTTTTTTACTGCTAGTAGTGCTGACTGTGATAGAACTTTGGTTATTTATATTTTCTTTTATACATATTCCATCTCAGAAGATGCAATATATTGTGTATATATATGTATACATACCTATACACACACCCACACACAAATACACACACCTAGATACAATCATATTGCATCTTTGAGGATACTTAGTAAAATTACACACATATATGTGCATGTAATTTTAAAATATATTCTCAAAAGTGATAAAGTATTTTTACCTCATTTTACTGCTATCAGTAAGTTAACTATAAAATATTAATCCATTTCTTATAGTTAAATATTTTAAAATTAAATTAATATCTTTTATGGAAAATATTTATTTACCCATGTATATCTTCAAAAACACTTTAATTTAAGCTTAACTATAGGAAAGAATGGTCAGGGAGCTTGTCTTAATTTATTAATTGATAATTTTAAGATTTGATTTTTACTTAATCAGTTTTTCATTTAATTTAAATTTATTATAACAATCATTCTGGTTTTGTAGGATATTATGGAAGAATGTGTATATCCATGTCCTGAACCTAACAGATGCCTTGAACAGACATGTTGTGGCAATTTCAAAGATTTAACAGTTCAATGTAATGTTAATGGTGATGTTACCAACCGTAACCATAATGATAACAACACCAACTGCAGAAACAGTATAAATATTTCCATGGAATCAGGAGAAATTAATCGGAACTTCACTGCATGAATTTATATATAGTATCTTAATAAAATTAAACTTATGTTTACTTAGTTTCTTTTTTTTTGGGATTAAATGTTAAAGGAAAAAATTTTTTAAGTTTCTTTATTGAAGCCATTCCAAATATAAAAATTTTAAATATTAAAAACAATTTCAATGAAAATTCAATATTCTTTTGATTTTAATTCTGATGTTGCTATCAATTACAATTTTTGCAATTTCTAACTTAAAACATGAAATGGTAAATATTTATGAAGCTTTCCAAATTTTTTTATGAAATAAATAAATTTTTTATGATCTACACTAATATTTAAAAACAGATTCTTATAATTTGCTGAAGAAGAATTTCAAAAACAGTATGTTAATTCTGTTTTCTTTTGATATATCTGCTGCTTCTGATATTCATAATCTAAATGATCTGATTGAAATCCTAATAGTGCATATAGAGTAAAGACTATTGCCATCATCAGCCTATCCAAACTCATAATTGGATAAACCCACAATATTAAGGCAAGAGAGAGCATACTGGGATGACGACAATGATCATATAATCTGAGTAAATGTTCAGACTTATACTGGCAAGGACTTTCTAATTTCCTGATATTATAATAGATCTGAAAAAGAAAAAAATTTAATTTAAGAAATATTGGATTAATTACTGCATTAATTAATAAATTAAAACAGTAGTTTCATTATTTATACTAATGTAAACACAAATTACTTATACTAAGATATAACATTAAATACAAATAAATTTTGAAATTATAAATTTTTAATAAATTAAGATTTGTAAATTAAATGAATTTATAAAAGAGAGATTTTAAATTAACAAACTCTTTATTAAATCTCTGTTGGAGGTATAGTATTCCAAACAATTTCTGATAAACTAGATCAGTATGATCAATTAATTAAATTTCAGTAATTAATTTTCTATTATAACCATTAAAGAAGCAGAAACTGGCAGGTGTAAGAAAAAAAACAAATAATCTTTTATTGCTAACTTTTTCGATGCCTTATTTGCATCCTCTTCAGGCAAAGAACATAACATAACAGAACATAGATTTTGGATTATAATTAATTTTCTATTATAACCATTAAAGAAGCAGAAACTGGCAGGTGTAAGAAAAAAAATCATCAAATAAATCTCGTTGTTTCTCGAAGAATTTGTCGTAAGTGTATAGAAAACTTTAGCATTGTGCCTTGTTTTAACTATGAAGAAAAAATGTTCAAAAGCGAGAAAGAATTCTGTGAATATCTTTTTACAGAAAGAAATAATAAAGGCGTCTGTTTATCTCATTACAGCAAAGGTTACGACACGCAGTTTATTGTCAGATATTTATTGGAGAACAACAAAGTACTAAAAGTCATTGCAACAGGATCCAAATTTTTATGTGCAGAGTATAAGGGGATTGATTAGGCTGCTAGACTCTTACTCTTTTATGCCAATGAAACTCTCCGATTTGCCTAAAGCTTAATATTTTTGAGATTGAGAATTATAAAAATTTTATATGAATTTTTTAATTAAAAGATTCATAAATTAATTCCTAGATGGCGCCACCAGCAAAATACCATCGATATTTCGTTCTTAGCCATATTTCTGAAAAGAAATATAATCAGCTACTTTTTAAATATATCCGGTATTTTGGAATAATTAAAGATGAAGGGGTTAAAATTATGTATGCCACCAAAACTCAGCTTCGATGCCACGATGTCGCATCCGAATTTCCTAAAAATCTATCAGATAATTCAAAATTTATTGGGGAAAATTTCGTAAATTTAAATGTCTGCCGTTTATAAATGGCTGAAGATGCGGAATTAATTGATACGCCATTATGGTAATTTTCTACGGCTTAATCCCCTCGCTAATTTTCACAAAAATCCATTAATTAGTTTGAAAGATACGAAAAGAATACCTCAGACGTTGAATGGCCGCCATTTTTAAATGGTCGAAGTTACAGGGTTAAAATGTGAAAATTCGAAGTAATATTAATGGTAAAGCATCTCTAATGAATTTTATATAAATATACTATTAATAAAAATACACAGCTTATACGGTGAATCCAGTGAATCTAATAAGTCTCACTTTCTTTGGGAAAGTAGGCCAAAAATCTATTTTAAAATGAATACGTTTGCTTCGTGATGGCGAATAATTTTTAATATATTTTTTCTTAAACTAGAAAATTTTAAGATATAAAATTACTCTCCTGTTTAAAAATGTAATGAAAATTCGAGCTCATTGATAATTTTTTATTACGGGAAAATCTCACGTTTGCTTCGTGATGGCGAATAATTTTTAATATATTTTTTCTTAAATTAGAAAATTTTAAGATATAAAATTACTCGCCTGTTTAAAAATGTAATGAAAATTCGAGCTCATTGATAATTTTTTATTACGGGAAAATCTTGTAAGATGACAACATTCATAGATAGAAAAATTCGAGTGGTTCTAAATGGAAAAGTATTTAATATATTAAATTATGATGATAGAAAGCAGTGCCTAAATGATTCTGAGATATCATGAAACGGTTAACAGATAGAGGAAAAACTGGCGCATTTTTCGTTAAAATCGAAATGCCATGAATACATTTCGTAATCAGCGTTTTACCAAGATTCGCGTTATAACTAATTCACAGTTATTATGTATGAACACCAACTAGCATTTTGTCTAACTCAATTTATATGGCAGAAATTTCGGAATATTTATGAAACTCGATCAGTGATCAGCGTTTTACCAAGATTCGCGTTATAACTAATGCACAGTTATTATGTATGAACACCAACTAACATTTTGTCTAACTCAATTTATATGGCAGAAATTTCGGAATATTTATGAAACTCGATCATTTTTCATTAGACTGGTAAAATTAATACGATTCGACAGAAGCGATTATTACAGTGCTATAATTTTCATTAAAGCGTAGTGGTAGAGTGCTGATTATACAGTTAGCCCTCGTATAACGCGGATGTTAGGTTCCATAGAAACGCCACGTTATACGAGGCTCACATCACACAGAAAAAGTAGGTTTAGGTTTCGAAACCATTTTTTTAAATTATGTAAACAACAATGACATATCCATATTTTAACCGATCTAAAATTTTTTCTTCTTTAGAAATTAGTTTTCTTTATAATGTTGGTTTTTTTCCTTTTCTTTGCAGTTTCAGTGTCTATTACTATAAAAATTATTTAAAAAAAAAGCATTACATATAAATTATGTATGTAATTTACCAGAAAGAGATTACAATTATCACTTTAAAGCTAGCCAATCACCATCGAGTATACAAAGCGTCGTGATGCGTCGGTCATCAGAATAAACAACAATGACATATCCATTTTTTAACCGATCTAAAATTTTTTCTTCTATAGAAATTAGTTTTCTTTATAATGTTGGTTTTTTTTCCTTTTCTTTGCAGTTTCAGTGTCCATTACTATAAAAATTAATACACACAGATATTTGTGGCCCAATTAAGGAAGAAACCATAGATGAAAGATATTATTTACTGGCAAAAAACCAAGATAATTTTTAACCATAAACACTTAGTACAGTTAAAAAATGATACTAAAAAATATATGTGGGTTAAAAGATAATTTCTCTAATATAAATTCGTAGAGATTCATAGGAATTTGTAGACCGCGTTATATCGAAACCGTGTTATATAAATACCGCATTACACGAAGATTTACTGTACTAGTTTATTTGCCCTTTTCAAATGATTTATAAATCAAAACTGATTAATATGCTCATATAGATTATTCATTTTATGTTCTAAAGAATTATAACAGAGATATTTAATAAATATTTAAATACTTTTCATTAATCCTTCGTTGGCTGCCATATAATTCGATTGATCCTTAAAAATTTGTTCCGCTTCTATTAAGTTTACGATTAGAGTATATTAAGTAATTCTTTTATAAAATACCGATGATAGAAAAATTACTATAGGAGATATAATTTAAAAATTTATTACTAGAGGGCGCATTTACCAATCATTTCGGTCATTTTTCACCAACACGCGTATATTTGTTTAACGACCACATTAAAATTTCTTTGTAGAGCTTATTAAGATTTTTACATATGCGCTTAAAGATAAATAAATATAAAATTATTCTTAACTGATATCAAACCGGTATTTAGTAGGTAGATTACGAACTGAGGCCATCAACTGTCGATCTTTTATCGACAAAAAGTTAACCAGTTAATATAATTTAATAAACGTAAAAACCTTTTCATAATTCAAATGAATCGGTATGACGTAATATTTGTTAAATAGATTACTCGAATAATTAAATAGTTTTTTTATATAGTTTATATAAAAATATCCATATAAGATTTATTTAGATGCCATAATTGGCTCTTACGTATATATGTAAAGTACAATGGACTCTCTCGTACAATGCGGGTGATATGTTCCGCGTTATACGAGACAGGCATTATCAGACCATTTTATGCAAATTTAAATTTGTCTCCGAGTTCCAGCACTGATCGCATGTTGCTAATAAGATGAGCGTTAGTTTCGAATATGATTTTATTGTGTGCAGAGTATTAATTAACTTGTTTAAAAGAACGTTTCTTTTAAATAAAGGAAAAAAAACAGCATACAAGTAACTAAATTTTCAAAAATATTATATACAAGTAAACCCCGTATAACACGGATTCCGAAAAAGCGGATTCGTATAACCCGACGAAAAAGTTGTTAAAAGTTGTCAACGAAATAAACATCGTTTGGTTTTATTATAATTAACGGATATTTCAAATAATTAGTATGTCAAATGTTAAATTTATCCTACGCGTTATACGTGACTGTTTATAGCGTTATATGAGTACTCGTCGCGTTATACGGATGTTTATTTTTAAATATTGTATTCGGAATGCAATATTCGATTGTAAATAAAGAAATATTAAACGTGGCTCTTCAACTAAGAATAGCAGAAGAAATAAAAGAAACAGTCAACTTAAAGATATGGTTATGTGATTACAGACATGTAATACATGGTTTAAATGCATTGAAAATGATGCGAAACATGCCCTATTTCTGATTATATGTAAATCTACAGGAAACGAAATATGGAAAAACAACATGGTGGTATCATTAGGATTTTTCACTTTTTCGCGAATATTTCCGCCACCATGCGATCTGCAGATATAATTTATACACCACTTTCAAGGTAATTTTCTCATCTTTCGAAATATTCTGATTAGAGCTCTTTTACAATTACGATAAGTTTTAAAAATAGGAAAATCCGAAAATGATTATCGATTCGACTTGTTTTTGGTTTCTCCTCATTTTCCCAGCCCCTATCGGGAATAAAGAAATAACATGGCACCCTTAAATTCTCCATTTAAAGGATAAAAGATACTTAAATCAGACTCACATTTAATAGTTATATAGCCAATAAATTATGGTTCCGTCAAATTTATATATATTGATATCCATATATTGTTATTCATAGCTTAATACTTACGCTATACAGCGGATCCCCATACAACGCGGGGGATACGTTCCGCGTTATAGGAAATCGTGTAATATGAGATACGCATATCGCTTTTTCGAATATGATTTTATTGTGTATAGAGGGTTAATTAATTTGTTTTAAAGATTTCTTTTAATAAAGAAAAAACAAATCAGAATACAGGTAACTATTTTAAAAAATATTATATACAAGTAGACCCGTATAAGACTCCGAAAAGGCAGATTCGTATAACCCAACAGAAAAAGATGTTAAAAGTGGTCATGGAAACGAAATAAACATCGTTTGATTTTTATTACCATCAAAGGATATTTTAAGTAACGGATAAGTAACGTTAAAAAAAATTTATCCTGCGCGTTAGACGGGACTGTTTATAGCGTTGTATGAGTACTAATCGCAATTTTTTCGTCGTGTTATAGGATTTATCCTGCGCGTTAGACGGGACTGTTTATAGCGTTGGATGAGTACTAATCGCAATTTTTTCGTCGTGTTATAGGAGAGCATGTTATATGGGAATTTACTTTATTTTTATCCTTATTTTATGTTTAGAATAGAAATTTGAGCAGAAAATATCGAATTACTTTTCATTTTTTTCTTTATTGTTTTCTCCAATTTTCATTCTACTTTTATATTTTTTATTATATTATGAGGTTTCTCGTTTAAAATGATAAAAAAAAAATCATTCGATTTAACGATGTATGAAATTCTGTAGTCCCATCTACCGATAAAATTAGCAACTACTGATAGCTTTTAGCATTTCTTTTTACATAGAAAATTATTGTTTATGGCAATTTATTATAATTTCAACAATTAAATTACTAAACAATGAATTTAATTATAAAATAGCTAAATAGCTCGTGAAAAGAGGGAATTAAAACACTTTTTAAAGTATAAAAATATTTTATTAAATTATTTATTTTAGAATATCTGTGTAATATATTATTCATAAAACCAAATATCATTTTTCGTACGATTATTTTTTATTATATTTTTGAAGTTCACTTTTATAACATTAGAAAGAGGGAATGGCTTCTTACGTATAAGCAGAATCTGTTCCTGAATAAGGAGAAACCACATTTTACTCAATATGAGCTTATGAGATATTTATTCCAAGTTAATGTATTGTTTACAGACTATATTATTTAAGAGTTTCGAAAAATGGTTATTACAAATTCCTGTAATGTTTATATCATATTTCCTATATACAATTCTAGGTTTACATAAACACTGAAATCAATTTTTCTCATTATTTAAGTTTTCAGCTTATCAATTATTCAGCTATAAGCTCTTAGAATTTGGTATCAGTTACAATACCAAGTTAAACATTATAAAATGTTTAAGTTGGTAAAATATTCGATTCAAATTTGATTTAAACTCTTCAAGATCCAATAATTTAAATTAAAATCATATTTATACTATCTGGACGAGTAAAGAAGCCTCATGTGCTAGTATAAATACCAGTCGTTCGACTAGCGTAAATATGACTGATGCATATAATTTTCCTCTACCTATACATGTAAAGAAACATATAAACTTCGATTTTTCATTATTGTGATGTCATTCATTGTTACGTTAAAGTGATGATGTCACAATGGTTCGATAGTCGGCCGGATTTGCCGCGTGGAAACACCTCGGATTTCCACTCTGGAGGACCCGGGTTCGAATCGCGGGTCCCAGCCCTTGAAAATATTTATCATGGGGTCCGGGCCCGGCCCGTCGATCCCCGTCCTCCACAATCCGGCTGACTCCTCCGCAGGGGTGGGCAGCCTGTGGAACGTCGATCCCCGTCCTCCACAATCCGGCTAACCCCTCCGCAGGGGTGGGTAGCCTGTGGAAGGGCTTGTTTTGCCCCGCCACTTAGTAATCTTACTGAGTGGAAAGTGGCGTCATCTGTTGACAAAAAAATGGTATCGAATAGAGATCGCATGATAAATTTATTGGATTGTCATCCGAAGAATCCAAGTTCAATTCTAAGTCCTATATCTCTCTAGATTTTTCAGGACGGATCATGACTCGGTTCATCCAATTTTTACAGCCAATTGTGGAAATGGCTTCGTGGAAATGCATTAACTTTCTACCTTGGAGGACCTGGGTTCGAGTCTCGAATTCCATCCTTTGGAAATATTTATAATGGGGTCGATCCCGTTCTCCACAATCCGGCTGACATCTCTGCAGGGATGGGGAGCCTATGGAAAGACTTATTTTGTTCGGCACTTAGTATTCTTACTTAATGGAAAATGGTGTCACCTGTTGACCAAAAAAACAAGCGATACCACGGATATGGACAGCCCGTGATGGGCACTGCATTAATCCCGCCATTTATTAACCTGTAATTGAAAAGCCGCATGAAATAATGAAAGAATAATAAAACGTGACAATATCATTTTAAATCTAATAGTATCATATGACAGATGATTAAAAATTTGGTAATATAATAATATCAATTAAAACTCGGCTGGATTGGCCGTTCGGCTTTCCACTCTGGAGCACATATTACTACTACAGATGGGACACTTCCTATACTTTGGTAACATTCAAAATGACGTAGTCATATAAAGAACCAATCATATTGCTTCTTTAGAACGTAACATAGAATACACTTCCTATACTTAGACACTTCCTATACTTTGGTAACTTTTTCAAATGACGTAGTCATATAAAAAACCAATCATATTGCTTCTTTAGAACGTAACATAGATGGTGCTATTAACAGTCAAACGTCATCAACAAAGCCAGGATATGACATCACAAAAATGGCTGTACTAATCTTTGGCTGTACTTCCAAAAATGGCTGTACTTCCTTCCCGATGGGACACTTCCTATACTTTGGTAACTTTTCAAAATGACGTAGTCATATAAAGAACCAATCATATTGCTTCTTTAGAACGTAACATAGATGGTGCTATTAACAGTCAAACGTCATCAACAAAGCCAGGATATGACATCACAAAAATGGCTGTACTTCCTATATAATCGTTATTGTGAATACTACCTTCTTGATTTATTTCCGATTTTAAGAAGTATATTTTTAAAAACAAAACCTTGATTTTTAATCGTATTTCAGACTTTATACATTCGAAATATTTATAATAAAAATTTGATATAACAATTTCTTTCCGAATTGTTAAACATTAATGAAACCTGTGTGTTTATATATTCATGTTATTAGGAACTGGTCACTGATTGGTTCCCCGATTTAGCCCAATGAGAAAAGAGGAGAGAAGCTTCTCTGGTCTGTATTTTAACTGAGGCAGACTATGGATAGCTGAAAATGTTTTTGAATAAACGATTTATCTTACTTATTTGATAACTAAATAAGAAAATCATTAATTTTGTATAATGAAATTCATGACTAATAATTTTGAATTTTCAAACTGACGAAAAATTGAATAATGGATGAGGCCACATAATTGATTTATTGACCTTAACTATTGTTAATTTCTTATTGTTAATTAAATAAACAAGATAGTCAATATTTGTTTAATGTTTCCTCAATGCCATTTTATTATTACATTATAAACACAAAAATTAAGTAACTGATTAAAAAAGTATAGCTTTTAAGACTGCAGATTTGAAGGAGATCCTGTTTTCTTAACACATTGATATATGCAATAGAAAAATTTTAGGGTTCCATTGGATTGGAAACATGATCTTAAACTGGTTTTTTCATTTTTCTGTAGGAAATAAAAATAAAAATAAAATTCAATATGAAATCAAAAATTTTCAGCAAGAACCACTCCCACTAACAATGTTTCAACTACCATTCTTTTAAAGGAAATTGAGTTTGAGTTATTTAAAAAATAATTTTGAAAAATGGGTGAAATTGTAATTTTGAAAAATACTGTATTATTAAAAAATTAGGAAAATTTTGGTAGCATAGTTATTGAGCAATGGTGATTAGAAAAAGAAAAACAATGAGTTCAACAATAATGGCAGGAAAATGACATGAGGTCAATTATCATGGGGAAACAACTGAAAAATATAAGCAAAAATCAGCTGATTTGTTACTCTAACTAATATAATTTATAATTCATCTTGCAATCATTGGATTTTGTATCATTTGTGTGAATAAAAATGAGAATTATTAGAAATTGTTAATTTATGGTAAATAATTTGTTTACATTATATATATTGCAAACAAAAATAAACATGTATTTATGAAAAAATGTAATCTATCTTTATGGGCATATTTTTATGTACAGGATTTCATTCAAATTACGATCATAAGAAAAATGCAGTCTGCCAAAATTGGGAGAATATATATAAAATTGATTTTAAGGTATTGCTGTCACACATCAGTGATGTTCACTTATGCAATATGAAATTTCCAACAACTATATGTCATTGCACTGCCATCAATGTTTTAAGTTTACTTACATAAGTGAAGAAAACAAGGCTGAAAGCTATTATAGTATAGAAAACAAGATAACTACATTTTATATAAGTACTAATTCAAATGTGCAATATTGTTTATGAACAAGATAACTGTACTGCACTGAAAATAAATTTATTGTTCTACAAATAAAATAAAATACATAAAAATGATACAATAATAAAATAATGTAAAACAAATATATAGTAGTATATTACTTTCTTTAAAGAACTGCTAAAATCTTCTAATACTTAATCAGACTTAATATCAGCACTCTTTGCAGTTAAGGTTAAAATTACATTTATTTTTTCAAAATGCACTAACGTTTTCAAGGAGGGTAAATAAGAGGGTGTAAATAAACACCGAAAACGTTAGTGCATTTTTAAAAAATAAATGTAATTTTAACCTTAATTGCAAAGAGTGCTGATATTAAGTCTGATTAAATATAGTAGTATGTTTTCCTTTTATAATTCTAGCTCCATATTCTTGTCATAAAGAGAAAAACAAGGAGAGAACTCAAGTTTTGACTCATTCCTCTGGTTAAAGAAGTTCTAGTTTTACTCAAATCAAGATGTAAGGTATCTTACTGATAGTGAATGATATAGTATCATAAACATTCCCTTCAAAGCCTTAGACAAAATTTTGTTACAACTGTCTATCCATATTGTAAGATTATCAAAAAGTGGTGACCGTTTTTCTTCATTCAATTTTTTGGACATGTACGGTTTTTCAAAACAAATCCTTCATAGCTCTTATATTGAGGCTAAGTCCTATCATCTGATTAGCCTAACATTGATCTTATTAAAGATAATAAAAAAAAATGCTAATTAGATTTCTTAGAGATAAGACTTTAATTAAATCTCCTTTACATCACAATCAATTTACTTATTGATCTGGAAAATTGATTGAAAATGCTCTTCATGAAGTTGTATCACTCACTAAGAGAGCAATTGGATACAAAGAAATTACCTTTGGGACATATCTTGATAGCCAAGGGATAATTGACTCTACTTTTTTTTTTTTTATCAAATTATCCTTGCAGCAAGCAGACATAGAATCTTTTCAGCAGTTGTTCATTGGGTTGGTTCCATGCTGAAACATAGGATTGTTTATAATATGTTCTATGACATAACTAATTATAACTAGCCAATTAGCAGGAAATGATAATCATTTCAAAGGAAATTACTTTATTTTATACAAAGTAGTGCTTTCGGAATACTTAGATTCCCTCTTCAACTTTATACAACAAATTCTGTTCCAATTCGTTTTTATTTAAAATTAAATCAAACAATATTACTATGGTAACTAAAATGCGTGCCACACTAAACAAGTTTTCTTATTTTAATTTTAAAAAATTTTTCATATTAAATTATTATTACATACATTAATAAATTTTGTTTAGTAAACTATTAAGTTAAGCAAAACTTCCAGGCACTACTCAATTCTCCTAGATCTATAATATTGATAGGTTTAATTGGTTGTTTTTCTTTTTTAATATACAGATTTCCATTGATCTGTATATCAATGGAGATCTGTCATATATCATATCTACAGATTCTTCCCACCTTCCTATATGTGGGTTTTCTTGTGTCTTAATAATTTTTGCACTGATTCAATTTATATGTAAATTACTGTTTACAGCTTTTTGTGCCAATGCAGTAGTAGTTTTTCCTAAATCCTTACTTTATAGATTTAAACAAAAACTTAGAGTCATAAGTGAGAGTTTTTTGACAAAAATGCCACCATCTTGAAAGATTACTGTAATATGCTAAATAACTTTATAATTCTGCATTATATTTATTGATAGGGCATTCTAATATTGTAATATTTAAAATTTTTGAAATTTGAAAATGAAATGATATGTTTGGAAGTATGAAAGTTTGTAATTAGAATGTTTTTAACTCAAAAATAAAAGTAAACAACAAGCCAAATAAGTAAGATAAATCATTTATTCAGAAATGTTTTCAGCTATCCACATAGCCTGCCTCAGAGGCAGGGACAGCTGAAAACGTTGCTGAAAGCTGTGGATAGCTGAAAACGTTTTTGAATAAATGATTTATCTTACTTATTTGGCTTGTTGTTTACTTTTATTTAATATCTAAAATAAGAAGTATTTCAGTATGTTTTTATTTAGAAATAAACTTAATATTTTCTATTTATAAAGTGTTATTTCTATGTATATAATAATTGACAATAGTAACAATATGGAATAAGACTGCTTTATTAATATTTTTTATCATTATTAACTAGAGATATTTCAGTGCACAAATTTTCAAGTTGAGTTCAAGTTTTATATTTAATGATATTTTTTATGATTATAAATGTTGAATATACCTAAATATCTCCTTCCTAACATAAGAAAAAAATACCATAATTTCAGTCTATATCTATTTTTATTAAAAAGTTTTATAAAATTAATTTATTAATAAATTCATACATTTTGTATCTTTTTAGATTTTAAATTATCACTAACAGTATAGCATTTTAATGATAAGTGTTGAGCAGGTAAATTCAACACTTATTTACTATTTGAATTAAAAATAACTCAATATTCTTAATTTTTATTAAATATAGCAAAAATAATAATAAAATAATTTTTTCTATAAACAACACACTCCATTATAAGTGTAACTAGTGAAATGTTGCTAATCACAGAAAAAAATGAAATTTTATAACAGCAGCAATTTTTAATGTGTTAGATTATAAAATACACCTTTAGAAAGTATTAGATAACAAAAAGTGCCAGTTTGTATGGATTATACTGCAGCTTGAAATTTTTGAGACAAGCCAAATTTTATTTTGAAACTCAACTCAATTCAAGTTTTAAACAGTTCAGACATTTTTATTATTAGCATTTTCAGTTTGTGACAAGAAATTAATAAATTTTGTTTAATGTCAAAAACAAATTTACAATTAAGATATACAATCACAACTCTGTTTAATAAGAATAGATTTATATACTAGAACTACTAGTTTACCAGTTTTCAGCACTAGTTTAAGCAAGAAAGTTATATTTTAATACTTGTTAAAGATCTTTCAGCTTAATAAAGCCATCCTCAGTAACTACAAGTTTATAACTGATCAAATACATAAAATCAAATTATTTGAATACAAGAACTTTTAAAATAGAACATAGTAATAAAACAGTTTAAAATTAAAATAAACAATAAAATTTAAAATAAGTTTTAAATATTATATAAACATACAAAATATAGTGGAAACACTGATTGTGCTTATAACTTATTTTAAATTTTATTGTTTATTTTA
Organism: Olivierus martensii; assembly: GCA_000484575.1. Lineage (NCBI taxonomy): Eukaryota > Metazoa > Arthropoda > Arachnida > Scorpiones > Buthidae > Olivierus > Olivierus martensii. The sequence continues at coordinate 74,411 of AYEL01076954.1, forward strand.
ATTTTAAACTGTTTTATTACTATGTTCTATTTTAAAAGTTCTTGTATTAAAATAATTCAGTTTTATATATTTGATTGGTTTTAAACTTGTAGTTACTGAAGATGGCTTTATTAAGCTGAAAGATCTTTAACAAGTATTAAAATATAACTTTTTCACTTAACTAAGTGCTAAAGACTGGTTAATTAATAGTTCTAATAAGAAGCGAAAGTATATAATGCATATTTTGTTATATACTAGAATTGTACATTACATATATTAATTACATATGGTAGAAAATAAAATTTTGTTAAGTTTTTTAATTTTATAATTATTCAATTATAAATTATTGATACTATAAACCAGTGGTTCCCAACCAGGGGTGCGAAATGGCATTCCAGGGAGTGGGATATAACATTTCAGAAGTATATTTTGCTATTATTATATTCCAAAAATAATCATTATCATCATTTCCAGGCTTATTCACAACTAGAAGCACTACAGAGCAGGTGTAAAAACTATTTTTATTACTAATTGCTAACGTTTTCGATGCAATTTTTACATCCTCTTCAGGCATAAACAGAATAGAACTGAACAAAAATTTAAATTCGAACGAAACAAAATATACGTTTTAAGAACTATGCAAGTTACTATGGTAACAAACAATAAACAACTCTGTAAGCTAAGGAGTACAAAATAGACAATATAGAATATATAAACAAAAAATTATATACAAAATTTAAATAAATACAAAAGTATAAATAAATAACGTATCTACAAAGAAGAAACATTCGTTCTATGTTTATACGAGTTTCAAGGCACTGGCCTAAGTTACATTACTAACATACACACATCTTTAGTCGGTCTTACTCAGAAAATGGTTTACCTTTGCTATTACAACTTAGATTCAAATATTCGTTTTTGTTAGGAGATACTTCCAAGCATTCGATAACTCTTTTGCCGGCTGATTAATGTTTACTAGAATTTCTTTTCTTTCATTATCAAACATTTCCACCGCTTCTGCGAGACCAGCATGTTGATCTTTTATCAAAGTTCTTATAACTTCCGCTTTTTCCCAATCTACACTTATATCATATTCCGATGCATGCATTGCTAAGGCCGTAGTTGTACGTCCGTTAAATATGTCCTTCTTATGTTCACATAGTCTCCTTTCTAAATTTCTCATAGTCACACCAATATACACTTCATTTATTCCAGTGTCATTATTCTTAATATGCACCATACAGACCCCTGATTTTTGTTTATCTTCTATCCTATCTTTATCACACCTTAACCGGTTAAACAGTGTGGGGTACCTCAAAAGCTATTTTTCTATCACTTCTCATTGTTAGGTTTTTAACTAACTTAGATCTCTTCATTGCATATGGGATAGATTGGTATTTACTTTTCTCCCTTTCCGTTAGTACTATTTGTCTAGTTAGTGACGCTTGGACTTTCTCGTAAATTCTTTTTAAAAAACCTTTCATGCAACCATACAACTGCCCAGTCTGATAGATATAATTCAACTCTTTCTCGACCTGGGTATCTACATATAATTCAGCCCTCTTAAAATAATATCTAAAAGCAGAGGCCTTATAGGATAACGGGTCAAGAGACCACCTCGGTATGATAACCGGTTCATAAGTCGGCTTTCTATAAACAGTAGTGTTGAGTTGTTTATGAGTAAAGTTCAAGCTTATATCTAAGAAATGCGTTAACGTCATACTAGTACACTATTGTTTTAAAACTAAGCCATAAGATTTCAAAGTCAGACTTTTTTCTAACCTTTCAGGGTCTGATCCTTGGTCCCACACTGTTATAACGTCATCCACATATCGCAGATAAAATCTCATACAGTTCCTAAGGTTATGTAAAACTTTTGCTTCGGCTTCTCTTAAGACTAGTTCTGCAAGAGGGGGCCATAGGACTTCCTATTGGAACGCCTTTCTTCTGTAAATAAAATAAACCTAGAAAGGTGAAGTATGACCTATGCGTAACTAAATAAACTAGGTCCCGCAGTAGTGCTGGTTTAATCTGCATTTCTATAGTATTAGCAAGGAGAAACCTATAAAATGTCAGACAGACAGGTTCAGTCTCCAAAGAGGGATATAAATTCTCAAAGTCATTTCCAGGCTATTCCAGTGAGACTGCATAGACTTTTTTCTCACTGTAGAGTCCAATAACTCAAAATATACAATTAACATTCAAGATAACTAGTGAAATTGCCAGATCGGTGCCCCTCAAGGCTCACCTCCACAGCATCTGCACCTCCTGTGCAGGTGCATGGGGGTACCAGATAATTTACTAAAAGCCAAGGGGGTACGGTGACAAAAAAGGTTGGGAATCGCTATAAACAAATAGCATTAATATTGTAAATCTTATACAGAAATCCCTTGATTAGTGTGGATTTGAATAATGCTGTTTTGATTAGCGTGCAAAAAAAATTTAAGACTATCCCTTAATATAGGCAGTGCCAAATTTGATTAGTGCGTTTCAACAAATGAGATTTTTTTTTTTGCAAACCCTCTGAAGCACTGACAACTGAATCTCAGGGATTGTAGTTTACATGATTACAGCACTGCAATAAATTCATTTATTTATTTTTTTAATTCTATTAATATTACAACTTTTATCATCAAAATGTTATATTTTAAATTCGTTTGTAATTTTATTTATTAATAAATTTAGAGTGAATGGCAACTACCTAATAATAAGCATTACATTATTATATAGCCAGCCTTGCCTTCATTTTCTCTCCAGTACTCAATATCTACGAACTTGCAATTATTTTTTATAAAATTTACGCAATTTAAAAAAAAAATTTTTTTTGTAAAAAATAAATTTTAATTTTTACTATAAATTTTTAAATACTTATACTTATTCCTCAATGATTTAAAGTACATGTAATGCAATATAAATATGTTTTGAGAGAGGGAAAAAATACATGTTTATAATTTTGATATTTTTCAGGATTCATTATAAAAATACGTGTTTATAATTTTGATATTTTCTAGAATTCATTATAATTATTCCCACTGGTTTTTTAGTTTGATTAGTGCGGTTTTGATATATGTGGTATATTAACAATACTAATCAAAGGATTCCTATATATTTTTATTCAACCTGCACTTAAAGCCTTATATATTTTAAATGCAGATTAAATTCTATTTTAATATCATTACCTGAATTGGTCCACTACTGATATCTGAATCCAAATCAGTAACCATTCCTTCCTGATCAGCTGTCATTTCTAACAAAAGTTTGTGGAATTTAGCTCTCAATTGTTCAGATGGAAAAAACATTTGAAAATCATCTGAATTTTGATGAACATAAAGAAACAAGCATCTTTCATCTCTTTTGTATAAACTGAAAATAATAATAATAATTATTATTATTATTATTATTATTATTAAAAATAAAAACTGACAATAATTTGTTATAGTATTAAAATAAAATAAATTGCAATGCATTTGAATTGCATAATTTTGGTTTTGCATTCTTAACACTTGATTTACATTGTAGATTGGTTCTGTAAAAGTACTATATAAATTAAAATTGTGTAAATCAAAATTATCATTTGTATAGAAAATGAAGGCATAAGTTCTCTAACTTTCAATTAAATAATTTATGTATTTTAAAAATAATTTTAATACATAACATAAAAAAAGGGAATAGAAATACAAAATCTATTTACAAATCAATTTCTATTTACAATATTTATTGGGTTGTTCAGAAAATAATTTTGTTTTTTTCATGAAAATGAATGACAATTTTTTTATAGTATATAAATAAAATATTTTAATTAATTATATATTGACCATTTTGGTCCAACACATGTTGCCTTTCTGTAATAGCATGATTCCATGCTAATAGAATTTCTGATCTTTTCTTGCAAAAAATTGCGATTCCATGCTCAGAGAATTTCTGATCTTTTCTTTCAAAAAACTGAACCAAGTGATTTTTGACATCCTAATTTAAACTAAGTGTTTTGCCATGTAAAGAATTCTGTAAAGACCAGAATAAGTAATAATTGGAGGGTGCCAGATATGGCGAATATGGTAGATATGGTAGCACATCCCATGCAAGCTGTAACAGCTTCTGGCAAGTCATCAAACTTTATGAAGTTTGGCATTGTCATGGTGAAACACTATGCCTTTTCTGTTAATCAATTCTGCCCTCTTCTGTTTGATGGAATCACTCAATTTGTCCAATTGGTAAAGTAATCATTTACTACATTATGGATCCAAGGTTCAATTCCGAATGATTTTACACCTTAGAGCCAAGTTTCAATTTGGGATAATTTTATAACCTTGAGGATCCAGTATCAAATTCAGACAATTATATGATCTTAAAGAAGACAGTATTCAATTATCTATTATTATTACAAAAATTATTACTGTTATGGGTCATTTTCAACTTATAATATTTTTAACTTAAAATGGGATTATCAAACATAATCCCACTGTAACTTGAGGACTACCTGTACAGATGGATTGAATTAATAAATGATTAATTTTAATAACCTCCTCAGTCCTGAGAAAAATTTTGTGATGCATACTACAAATTTTTACTGTTCCTCATCTTGTTAGAATTCTAAAACTAAAAAATTTCTTTCAATTTTTTTTTTTTCACAACAAAACAAAAGAATTGAAAAATAAGAACAAAAATTTAAAATTTGTGTTCCCTGTAGGGAACTCCAGGACTGAAGAGTATAAATCTTAATTTTTCTGTGAATAAGTTTGATATCTTCATTTTATACTAATAAAATATAATTAAATTTGTTTTAAACTTTTACCTAACACTTTTAATAGATGATGCATGAAAGACCCATTCATGAAGCATATGACATTTTCCTTTCAGAGTTTCAATACATATATTATCAATTTGGATTGACTTCTCTTCAGCTCCCATATTAACTGTAACATAACTAGGCATATATATTTCTGCAGGTTCTGATATCAATATCTAATTAAAAAGAAAAATTTAGAATTATTATATTTTATAATTAATGTAAATATATAATTATGATATTGAATTTTGTCATTAATAATTCTAACATTTTCAGTTTTAATATCTTTTTTCTTTTTTCTGAGAGATAAGAGGATGTATTCAATAGTTTAACCTTTTGAAAAATAAAGAAAATAGTAAAGAAAATAAAAAGGCATGAAAAAATAGACAAAGGTTTTACCACAAGTGTGACAGACTACTAGATTAAAGAGAGAGCACTCACCACTGTAACAATATTTAGCAATATTGTTACACTGAGAATGAACTATCATTAGTAGATTATTGTAAATAACATTATAGTACTGCAATATCTAATGTACAAATATACAGTGGATTCTGCTTAATTGGGACAGCTGCGTAATTGGGACAAATCTCAAAGAACGAAACCAAACTAATAAACTAATACATAATTTAAACGCTTAATTGGGACAATAGCATAATAAACTAATACATAATTTAAATTCTTAATTGGGACAGTAGCAGAAACAGCCGCGTAATTGGGACAAATCTCAAAGAACGAAAACCAAACTAATTGCGTAATTGGGACAAATCTCAAAGAACGGAAACCAAACTAATAAACTATGTAATTGGGACAAATCTCAAAGAACGGAAACCAAACTAATAAACTAATAAAAACAGTCGATTCTGCTTAATTGGACCACCAGGCCAAATCTCAAAGAATGGAAACCAAACTAATAAACTAATACATAATATTATTATTAATACAGTGGATTCCGCTTAACTGGGGCAACGCATAATTGCGCCAAATCTCAAAGAACGGAAACCAAACTAATAAACTAATACATAATTTATCGGAAACCAAACTAATAAACTAATACATAATTTAAACGCTTAATTGGGGGTAACTTTTCGCTTAATTGGGACAGTAGCAGAAAAGGAATTTTCAATTTTTGATGTATGCTTAATTGAGACAGTAGCAGAAAAGGAATTTTCAATTTTTGATATATTAGTGATTTTTCGAAAGTATAGCAACACTATATACACTAATACTTGTTGTGTGCTTTCTTAGGAAGTATGGCAACACTATGTACACTAATACTTGTTGTGTGCTTTCTTTTGAAAGTATGGCTACACATACATACACTAATCTTTGCCAAGATGTCGAGAAATGATTTTATACTCAAGTAAAATGCTTGGCTGGATAAAATTAAAAGCCAGCCATTTAATACAAGCCATGATAGACTCACTGAAATAAACCAAAATCTACCATAGACACATCTACAAAAAGAAAATCAACTGTGTGAGGAATGGCATTACAGAAAGAAATTCCAGGAACATCGAAAAGAAAGCATGATGGAAAGGATTCAGAAGTCGGAGAATCATTAGATCAATGGATTTCTATAGTTAGCGGGCGAGGCGTGAATATCAGCAGCCCAGTATTGAAGATGGAGATCTGTAAAAAACTAATAATTAGGTATCTATTTTAAGAGATCATTAAAATAGGTACCTAATTATTATTTTTTTACTTATTATTTATTTACCTATGAATTACATATTTTATTTTACATTTAATGATCTCTATATAATATTAAAATAGGTACCTAATTATTATTTTTTTACTTATTATTTATTTACCTATGAATTACATATTTTATTTTACAATTTATTATTACTTCGTTTAATTGGGACAAAATGGCTTGGCCCAACGTGTCCCAATTAAGTGGAATCCACTGTATCATACAATAACTCTCTATATTGTGTGTTTGCTATATGTAAAATGGTTATATATAGTTATATTATATTATATAGGCTATTTGTACAGTTTTTTTAATTTTATCAAAAAATTACATAGATTAACATAATAATTTAATTGTATTGGAACACCAGGTATTCCTTATTCGTTCCGTTTAAATCAAATTTTAATAAATCACTTGGTTATTAAAATTTTGTTTAAACAGAACGAATAAGGAATATCTGGTGTTTCAATACAATTAATCATAAAGATCATTTCTATCTATCATTATTATATTATATATAATAATTTAAGTTGGATTTTTTTTTGTGTATAAGCTGAGAAAATTTTCTGAAAAAAATTTTTGAATAAGAGAATTGGCTTATAAACAAAACAATTGAAAACTGAAAAATTTTTTATAGATAGATTCATCTCAGTCACATTGTATTTCCATTGTGCCAGCTGTATGATTTTCCATATTCTTTCCTAACAAAAATTATCTTATTAGTTCTTTCAATTTTTTTGCTGAAAATATGTAGATATATATAACTGTACATAAATTAATATTTTTTGGTATTTAAATATCAGATATTGCACAAATATAATCAAAATTGCATAAATTGATTGCATTACATCATCATTGCACTATTAACACATCCTATAGTAGCTATAGAATTTGCCATATTTATTTCTAAAAAATATCTACTTCTCAATTGTTTGTATCATTAAAAATATATGGATATGGGTGAATATTCATATTTAAACACATTCAATATTAATTTATTAGGATGTTCACAAATAAAGTTGGAAATGTGTAGACAGATCTTTTTTTAAGTGTGATCAATAATCTATGTATTATCAATTAATATTAAATGGAAATGTAGCAGCCTATATGCCAATATTTCTGATTGAGAATTTGTGCATTTTCTAATAGTTTTGATCATTTAGAAAATGCAGGATGATTATTTTATAGACATCAATTTCAGATATCATATTTGTTCTCCCACAATTGTGTATGCACTAGTTGACTTTTCACTTCTGTCAGTTACAACAAAATTTTTGTTGGGCATTCTGAATTTTTATTGTTTAAACTTTGTTAAATATTTCTGTTGAGATTCAAAAATGATGGAAAATTTTAATATTTTTTTGATATTTTTTTCAAAACAAATGTTTCTATAAAATTGTATTGTAGAGAAATACAGTGAAACATGATTGCATCCCTCTCTCTATCCAATTTTTTTTTACATTGCATTGTGATATTTAAGTCTGGAATTTTATTTAAATGATCATATTTATTTTAATAGTGAACTAGATTTATAAAATTTTTAAAATTATAAAAGAAACTATTTATTTATTTCAATGAATGTCATATTGTTCCAGTGAAGTAACCAGCTTTTTTTATTGGGTGGGCCACACCAATGTGAAAGAACATTCTCCTGTATGCGCTTTATTAAATCGTATTTACGTAACAGAATGCTTGATGATCGGTTAAGCAATTTAGCAATTGTATTCATCGAAAGAAAAATCGCAAAAGCTCTCGATTTGGATAAAGTAATCGATCGTTTTGCAACATTAAGTAAAAATCACCGCATAATTTTGTATTGAGCCGATATCAAATAAATACTTTTATTTACCAGTATTTGGAAACTTTATTTATTCTTTCCAGTTAATTGCATTAATTAAGTATTGCGTAAAATGTGCAAAGAACGCGTTTTTTTTGCAGCTTGTAAATAAAGATTTTTATCGCTATTAGCGTGAAAACTGTGTAAAATGTGCAAAGGACACATTTTTTCACAGCTTGTAAATAAAGATTTTTATCGCTATTAGCGTGAAATATGTGCTTAATTTATACTTGTGAGTTGTTATTTTCATTTTTATGGAATGGTAGGCTTAAATTATACTTGTGATTTTTTTATTTTCATTTTTATGGAATACGAGGCGTCTTGGATTATGAGATGTTTAATGTATTTGGTTGTAAATTTTCATTTTATAAAACTCTGTATTCGGTTGTAAATTTTCATTTTTACAAAACTCAAGGTGTCTTGCTGTAAATTTTCATTTTTACAAAACTCAAGGCGTCTTGGGTTATGTGGACACTCTTGCAGTTTTCAATTTTACGTTTCGGGTTATATATTCAGGATGGGCCGCGGTTTTCAATTTTACGTTTCGGGTTATATATTCAGGGTGGGCCAGCACTTTCAATGCATGGGCCATGACCCACCCGGGCCCACCCGTAGTTACGCCTCTGTATTGTTCTAATACTTGAAAGTTGACTGATCAAGTGATGTACAGGTATCAAATTTTTATTGATTTTTTAAACTCAAGTTGAAAGGTCAGTTTATATACAAATATATATGGTATATTTAATTTATTAAACTTTATTGAAATGCCTATCAAGAATGTATAGAAAATTTATCTTTTTTTATTTAATAATAAAATCAGATTTAGCAGTCCTCAACTTTGTGCAGCAGTAAAAGAGGGAGTTGAAATTTTAAATGGAAAATGTAAAAATTATGGTGAATATATTAATAATTTAAATATTAAAATTTTCAAGTTTTAGTTTATCTCATTTTAAAATTATATTTAAATCAGGCCTTTTAACTACACCTCAATTACATTATATGGTTTGCTGTTATAATACTAAAGGCAAATATGGAGATGATAGTGAAGATGGTTATTATAAAAAATTGTCAAATGCTTTCATAGAATTGAAAAAAGATATTTCTGTAAGTATATATAATAAATTATATAAATTTTACTATTTCTAGTGATAATTCTTATAAAAGTAATGATTTTAATAAAAATAAGTCATAAGTGGAAGTGTGTTCAGCAATCAGCATTCAAAAAAAAAATTATTGCTCTTCCATTATAGAGAAAGTGTCTATTGATGATTCTGTCTTGATTGGGAGGAAATAAAAGTAATTGTTTTTGATGTCCCTGTTAACTCCTTCTTTTCAGAAAAGCTTTTAGAAATAGAAGATTTCATGCATTTATTAATCCATCTATAACAATACCATAAATCTGATCTGCTACAATAAATTTTCTAGAGTGCAAAACAATAGTCTCTCCAGTTATAAATTTGTTTTATTCTCTTTCATTTTCCATTCCATTTTTATTAATAATCTTATTTTGTCTCCTTTCATAGTATTAGCTTTTATATTTTTTAGTCCCCCTTTTCAGCTGCATAAATTCAACTTTCTTTGATTATAATTAGTCCCTTCATTTTTCTCTCTTACCATTTTGTATCCATTTTCTCTAAAATTTATAATTTTACTCCTCACTTAGTTATATAGTTGTTTATTTTTTACTGAATTTGGAGGACTCAACTCAGTTATATAATCAGGGATCAAACTGAGATCTCAAACTAAATTAAATAATAATCTAAATACTTAAAATAACTAGCACCATATGCAGTTATTTTAAGTATTTACTTTGAAAAGTTTAAGCAGTTTAAAAGTAAGGATTATTCAGTAAATAATAATCTTTTTTCAATAAATTAATAGAAAATTATTATAAATTGTAAAGATGATGAAAAGATTATTAAACCATTCCATGAATTAAAATTTCAAAATGTTGCATGATTATATAAGAACCATATGCATTCAACATTTTAAGCTAGTCATATGAGACTGTTATAAAGTTCTATATCAGTTAATATTGAAGCTGAAGCAGATGAGATAAAAATATTAAGAAAGGGATTCTTTTTGGACAGTTTTTTCTAAGTGAATATTGTTTTGAGTTAGCCAGATTTATTTAGTGTATATCAGCAAATTCAATACAATACTATATAATGTCTTCTTTCTGTAACAACATATTAAAATTAATTGATTAAAAGTCATATTATTATAAGATTATTAGTTTTTGTTCTATATAATATAACTTTTATGAGATGATAAATATAATTCCATCTTCAATTTTTCCAATTGAAGCACTGTTAATTTTTGGAACTAATTGCATCTTTTGAAAAATTCTACATTTTATAGAAATTATTCCTCCTATGTATAATTGAGTTTTGATTACTAGATGTCTCTGAATAGAAATACTTTAATTGCAGTTATTCTGGATATAGATTTAATTACTAGATACATTATTGTGGTCTAGGAGAGTGATAGTTGTGACTGTGATATAGGAGTAAAAGAGATTAAATTATATGAAAAGGGAGAGGAAGTCTGGAAATTTAAAATTCTGTGAGGCATAATTTATGGATACCCTTTCAGAAGTGAAAAATTGTATGCCATATATACCTGGGCAATACTTTTCACTTTTACTAATTATAGTAATGAAAATTATTAGTGATTGTTATATAATATAAAAATTAAAAATTTTTATTTTTAATTCATGAAATGTTTTTCAGGTAGGTAGGAAAAATTATTTATCGAATATAAAGTTAGATGGAGCAAATGGAATTGGTGCAATAAAAATAAAACTATTACAAAAGTATCTTGGAAATACTCTTAATATTGAACTTTATAATGATGGAAGTAAAGGAAAGCTGAATCATATGGTAAAAAATACATTTTTTTTATTATAAAAGAAAATCAATAGTTTAATTTCAAATGTTGTATAGTTGTAAATAATATTTCTAAGAATATAATCATAAATTATTTATTAATTAATTATATAATTAGATCAAATTTAAAATATAGTGGGCCCTTAATGCTCATCATTAATTGGTTCTTAAAAATGTGATCAATGAAGAGACAACAGACATGGAACAATAGATTCACATGTTATATTGATAATGCATTCCAGGTAAGACATATATTTGAACATTAAACTTATTTTTCAGGTATATAAATACCAACAAAGACTATTTTAACAATAATTTTTTGATTAAAACATCCAACATAGATATAAGTTTACATTTTTTTTCTATATATCACAAACTTATAGTACAGAAATTGAGGCTTTGGATTGCTGGAAGAATAATCATTCTCCTTGTAAAAGGAATGTAGAGTTAATTGTATCCTTTCCTTCTTTCACTCATACAGACTTTCTTTGTAGCAATGAAGATCAGCTTTCATGTCCCTAATGACTTTGGAGGATCTCTCTTCATTTGGGTCCTCATCTAACAGTTCCTTCATCACCTCCCAATATTTGAAGAAATCCATCAATGTTGAAATTCTTTGCTTTTTCTCTATCTATAATATAAGTTCAATGACACTGCACTAAACACAAACTAAAAATAATAATACTCAAAAGCCCTTTAGCAGTCAAAAGATTTCTGGCAATTTATTTCTAATACAATCAATACAGATATCCTATTTAGCTGAAAAATTTTATTTTATCAAAATTATTACATAACAAAATACAATTAGTTTAATCTTGCTAAAAAAAGGCATTCTGAGAAATTAGATGAGATCAATGAACTTTTTTCAATAAATATTTTAATTATTCATTCAATAAATAACTTTTATGTTTACAATTTTGGTAAAAATTCACTTTGCATGTTATAGTTGCCCTTCACTTTCAGAAACAGTACATCTCCATTTTGTGTTTTTAATCAAAACTAGTTATTTAGTTAGGCAGGCTGAGTGTATGAAACAACCTTCTGCTCAGAGGACCCAGATTCAAATCAGATTATTTTGATGAAGGTATGGAAACACTTTTATCAAAAGAATCTGGAAAGGAACCATCTTTAACTTTTAAATATAAGCAAATGAAAGCACTTACAGCAGTATAGGAAAACTTTAATTCAGAAATTGAACAAACGTTTTTGGCACTTTATGCCATCATCAGGTTCAATTCTTTTTGGAACTTTCAAATTACAATAGAATTTATTTACATTCTATTGTAATTTGAAAGTTCCAAAAAGAATTGAACCTGATGATGGCATAAAGTGCCAAAAACGTTTGTTCAATTTCTGAATTAAAGTTTTCCTATACTGCTGTAAGTGCTTTCATTTGCTTATATTTAAAAGTTAGAATAAAGTGATTAGCGGTAATTGAAAGTAAAGCAAGTAAAAAGGAACCACTACTAATCAAACTAATACAGGGGATTAAAGTTACAACAATCAGTACTTATGATAGTGATTATTTATGACAGACACTACAAATAATTTTGCAATAATGGTGGACAATCTACCAACAGCTGAATAGTTGATAGAATGGAAAAATGCTGCATTTCCATTTAAAATGCTGGATTTTTTAAAGTTCCAGGTCCAATCCATTCAAATCCATCCTTCAGTGACTGTCATCAATGTTACCACAGGTGTAGGTGACCTGTAAAAGTATTGAGATGGACGCCCAGCTGCTTAGTTTTCAGTACAAGAAAAGTATAATACAAAAGAAAAAATGGCAGACATGTTGGCTTTTGGCACTGTATTTTATAAAAGTTAGATGATTTCATGTCAATTCAAAAATATTTCCTGAAATGTCTTCAGTAAAATCATATCTAATAAATTAATTCACTTATTTGAATTTGATTCAAGACCCAGCCTAAGATGGAATTTGAATTCTATTTGTTGGAAGATTTTTTGATGAATCTGGCCCAGATGTTAATCTACCTCCAGTAAAATCCTGTTAAAATTTCTGAATTTATATTGTATTTGAAATTTCCACTTTGTAACCTTTGTTTCTGCTCTTGTCAACTTTTACTGATTCATAGTTTTTAAACTAGTATTTAAATGAGTAACAGTAGACTGTTTTCACAAAAATATGTTTACAAATAAAATATGTTTTTGTTTTTTGCAAAAACAGTCTACTGCTGTTCATTTAAACACTAATTTAAAAATTATGAGTCAATATTTGAAATTTTCAATCCAATTGTTTCTATTAACAGAATTATATCCTTGTTTTTATTTCATTATAAAATTCATAGCACAAGAATTGACAGAGATGGGCAACACTATTCCAGACAATGTAAACTAAGACTGATTTTTTCATAAACATAATGTTAAAATAGAGAAAATTGTTCCAGACCAAAAATTTTGAACAAAAAAAACCTGATATTCTTATTCTATACATATAAAAGATTTACAAAAAACATCAATCCTGAAAAATCAAATGATAATTTAAGGAAAAAAAGAGTATTCTCTCTTGAACTATAGCCAGAGTATTTGGATAATCAATTGCTAATATCAATAAAAGAAATTGTGATAAACAAATCTTTGACCATTGCTTAAGGAAATCAAATGTTAAACTTTGTAAGACAAGCATCTTGTCTCTCTCACAATCTTCTAGAACAGGGGTCGGCAAACTGCGGCTTGCGAACCACATGTGGCTCTTTCAGTAAGTACATGTGGCTCTGAAGTAAAATTGAAAATAACTGATTTCACTGCACAAGCAAACTGCTATAAAAAATCTACAGAAGGTAGCTCAATGATTTTTGATACTTAGAATAGTCTTCCGAACTCGAGTTGAAAAAAACTTGCATTTAGTGTTCTCAGTATCTTCGGGTCTATATATTTATGTGAGCAATTGTTTTCTAACATGAATTTCATTAAATGTAAATTGAAGATTAGTCAACTTGGAATCGTGTCTTAAATTAAAAACGACTAGCTACCAACCAAACATAAGAAAGTTTCTAAGGAAATGCAAGCTCATTGCTCACACATTAAAACCAATGAGAGCAATTTTTTGTGAGATTGTTTTTTATTTTTTCTTCACATAATAAAGATATAGTTAATATTATAGCTTGTTATATTATTATTTTAAATTTTCCTTATTTGTAAAAATATTATTTATAGCTCTTTTGTATTCTTTTTAAATTGCTATGATGGACAAGTTTGGCTCTTTCATCTCAAAAGTTTGCTGACCCCTGTTCTAGAAAAAAGAAAGCATTTGCTTTATTCCTTGCCTCATTGATCATTTGAATTAATGTCCTGATTTGTTTCAATGATTATAAATCCATTTAATTTTCAAATCATCATGATCTGATCTGCAGATTCAAGTTAAAATCAGATTCTTCAAACATACTTTGTTTCTAGATTTCAATAAGATCATCAAATTTGAACTCCAAACACAATACTTCAAAAACAAGTTCCAGCTCTCAGAGTAAGAAATAACTCAAACAAACTTCTTCAAAACACAAAACAACTTTTATTTAAAGTACTTTTGACTTTATCCAGCCCTCTTTAGTAAATGCTACAAACAAACTGCAAAGAACACATTAAAATTCAGTTATACATTCAGAAATACATTCTAATTTTCAAAAAGTTCTATATTCGAATAAAGTTTAATTTTGAACAAAAGGCATATTGCATCAAATGACAGGGCACAAAAATAATAACACAACCCAGCCAATTAATACTGACACCCCTCATCAATAATTAGATTAATACAACATTTCTATCTTACGCAACACATCACTTGTTATTCTCCCGACACTATTCCTATATTCTTCATACTCCAGGCCATATTAATCTTCTAGAAAAGTGAAAGGGTTGAATATTATAAACATCAATGAACCCGAGAAGATATAATTAAATGAAATAAATTAAATAGATATTATTTGAAGACAAAACGATTTATATATATATAAGTTGTTTGTAAGATGCAAATTATTCACAATGTATATATTAATTTATTAAAAACATAAGAGTAATATAATAGAATGTGAAGATGAATTTTCTCACTTTGATTAATAAATTTATTCTGGGAAAATAATGTAAGTGCAGAACAATGTAACTTGAGACAACATAAGATGAGGGAGTCCTATAGTTAAAACTTATATCAAAAAACAGTTTGGAAAATTTACAGTTTTTATTATTTCTTTTTTATACTAATCAAGTTTTTACCTGTTCTTCAGGTTTTAATTTTGCAGGTTCAGTCTTTTTCCTGAATAAATTAATTAATTGCAGATTTCCTATAGTAGATTTCAAATACCTATATATAATTAAAAATTTTCTTTTTAATTATTTATATAAAAGCAATTATAATCAATTATTCAATATCTATTTTATTGTTTTATAAAAATAAAATTATGAAATTAATGATGAGGATTCTCAATTTAAAATTATTAAGTAATTCTCAAAACATACTAAAATTTAGATTAATTATAATTAGTTTTATTCTATTTAATTATACAGGTAGGCCTCGATTAGTGCGATTAATTGGTTCCACGAATTTCTCGCACTATTCAAAGTATTAACTATATGTAAAATATGGTAATTGGTTTTTACTTTGTGAGATTCCGGCTATTAGCTAACCTCACGATGAATAACCACAATACTAACTTAACACTAACTGTTTAAGAAATATTTATTTTCATATTTTACATCATTGTTCATCATCTAAATTAATAACTTACCATGAATTGCATCTCATCAAACCAACCGCCAAATCTAAACCAAAATAGCGAATCGAAAACAGAAGTTGAGCACTGCCTGGCCATCAATTCTTGGTCGAGAATTGAGTGAATAGTCCGATTTGCAATTAAGCATTGCAACTTTATTGAATCAGTAAATTAGTTCCAGATAGAATTAATAAGCGAAGTTAATGAACCAATGAGAAATTTTTAACAAGTTTTCTATTTGTTTATTAGCAGAATATGACAGCAAAAGATAACAAAAACAAATTTTTTTCACAAGTTTTATTTTAAATAAAGAAATCAGGTAATAAACAAAAGAAAATAAATAATATCGATAGCATAGCAATATAATAGGCAAATAATTTTGTAAAGATATCCTCATTTAAAAAATTTAACAAAGTATACTTTTATGTCACTCAATCACATCCATTTTTTGCTCTAGCGTAATCACTAACCTCTTCTTTTCTTTCGTTTCCTGTTTTATCGTCAAAAATGTTCTTCCTTTTATCCATTTCGATACTTTTTAAAAGACAAAATTCTGTACTATACTGTATGTATACGATAGCAAAGCTAAATAATAGTACAGTAATGTTAAACAGTTAACGGCAAAAAGCTCATCTTTCTGATGTTTCACCCCTTCAAAGTCAAGTGACTGTTCTTGGACTGCTCCTCGTCCGTTTTACTAACCAAAAATTAATGGTAATCTGTTAATTGACATCATAAAAGGAGACGGAGCTTTGTTAGTAAGACTGATCAATGCTTACAACTTGCATTAATTGAATATTTGCTCGCACTAACTGAAAAATGGTATCAATTTTATAAGTCGCACTAATCAAAATCGCATTATTTGAACTCGCACTAATCGAGGCCTACCTGTATTGCAAATTCAAATTATTTAGATAAATAAAACATCTCTAAGTATAGTGTTATTTTTAGATCAATATTTTTTTATTTTATAAATAATGGAAATATTCTCATACTATAATATTAAATTATGAAATAAAAATCTATTTTATATTTTGATTGTTTTTGTCAATACAACAAATATACAGTAAATGAAGCAAGATAACAATTATAAAATTAAAACCAAAACTCATCCAATTGCTAAAATGCAAAGACACTCAAACTATAAACAAGCAAAAATTATTTTATTCTTAGAATAAAAATATAGGTTTTTTTTTTTTTTTTTTTAAACGGTGCTCTAATGGGAGAGATGAGAGAAATACTATTTTTTTTTTTTTTTTTTCTATTTAGAACTTTGTATATCTTGATAGCAATAACAGTGAAAAATAACAAAAATTATGATTTATCAATGAGAAATATATATTTATAGTAGAGATGTGTACACAAATTTTCAAATCAAATCAAATTTAGCCAAAAATTTGAGTTTTCTAATCAGGTTTGAGTCTTATCTTTAATGACAGTAAAAATTGATTTTATCTATTAACTCTTTTGTAACAAAAACCCACACCAATTTTCAATACATTAATAATCTGGCATCTTTTTCATCCAGACGAAATTACAAGACCAGAAATGAAATTCATGCAATCATCTAATTATTTTATATAATCCTTAGCCTTTGATGTAATCATTATGTGATATTGCATAATGAATTTTAAATTGAATTTAATGTTCTATTACTGTATTCTTATTTTAATGAAAAAGGGACTATGTGTAAAAGTACTTTTACTGATTAAAAATAAACTTGTTTAAATTTGGTCCAAGCGAGTTTATTTATATTTCCATATTCTGAACCTAGTTTATGTTGTATGAAATATAGTACTTTAATTATTTACCAATTTGGAGGTTTCAATTTAAACATGCATTCTGCAGCTTGAATTGCTTTCACATATTCTTCAGCCAAGACACTAATTTCAAAAAATGTGGCTACATCCCAATAATCTTGTAATGATGATAAGCTACCTTTGCGGCCAATCAAATGATTTAACATCATTCCAATATGTTGTAATTCTGGAGAATTGGATATATCATTTCCAGCAACAACTAGTAATGTAGCTAAATTTACTCCAGCATATTCATTTGGTTTAACTTCAAACCCTTTACGATACCTGTGTAATATTAAAAATATAAGAATAGTATCTGAAATTATTCTAAATTAAAATTTTTATTATTATAAAGGAAAATAAAATAATTACCAATGTATTGCATTATTTAAGCTTTCCTTATCTGTATAATTAGAATCAACAAATTTATCTTTATAAATACGACCACAAAGACATAAAATATCAGGTAAATGATTTTCTTGTTTTAATAAAACTTTAGAAATCACATCTAAAGCTTTTTCTTGATCACCTTCTTTCTTCCTTCTATAATTATCAAAATAAAGCATTTAATCTCAAAAACATTAAAACAATATTTAAAATATATGTATGTTGTAATAAATATAATTTCAATTTTATAAAATCAGAACAGTTCAGAGCAATATCTCTTTTCATGATATTTTAATCATTTACCTTTTAAATACTCCAAATATTACAATATTTAATTTTCTTTTACTTACTAAATCCTAATATATATCAATTATAATCAAACATCTCCAGTCTAACAATATTATGATAATATATTAATTTAGTCCATAAATAATTTTGGATCAGGATACTTCCTTATATACAATACAGTGGGTAATTGGTTAACGAACATAATCCGTTCCAAGACAATGTTCGTTATCTGAATTGTTTGTTGACCGATCATCGATTTAACATAGGTTTTTAGGGGAATTTGATTAATTCGTTCCGAAGACCCAAAAAAAATAAATAAAAAATTATATAATTTCTTACTATGTTTATTTATAAGTAATAACAATAATATATACATACATAATCTTGTGTTTTCATTTATATGTTTATTTTCCGATAAAAAATCTGTCCAATATCGATTGCTTTTCTCTCTCCTTCAGGATTTTTCGGAAGTGATTAATAGTATTGTCATGGTAGAGATCCCTAAGCCTATTGACCTCAACCTGATATGGGTGCCATTCTGACACCAAAAAATTATAAAATCTCTCTCTTACCTTCTTTAATAAATCTTTGATTTGCTTTAAGTTATCTCCAAGTTCATTTTAATCGGGAAAAACTACTGTTCTCCCATCTTTACCTATATGTCCACAAATGCACAAGGCCTAAGCCTGTCATTCCATTAGGTTAGTTAAGTCGCCATATCCTTGTGAGATATTTTTATCTGGAGGCTGCCACTTATAGAGCCGCCATCATCACAGGCTGATCAACACCCATGATGGAGTCAATTTAAAGGATGCATTTCAACGGGCCAGGCCCAAATCCCTCCTGAAAAATTGGAGGAATGGGATCCTCGAATCCTCCAGAATATTAAGCCACAGCTTTACCACGCAGCCATTGGGCTGACCTGTCATTCTGTCGTCCGCTGGTCCCACAGTAAGTGTTCATTATCCGAACATGTGTTCTAAGGTATCCCTTATTTTTCGAAACAAAAAAAAAATAGCGCATACCCTCTAATTATGTTTATTCTGGTATATTATGCACTCAAAATAAATTTTAGCTCATTCTATAAATGGAAACCCATGCCGACTTGTGTCGAAACACGTTCATACAAGTCGTGCAGGACAAGAGGCAATTGGAAAAATATTGATCCAAATATTATCCATACCTGCCCTGATTTCCTAAGGAAACATGTAAATGAAGAAGAAATTGTTGGACTTATAATGTTTTATAGGTCCGAATCAAACAAATCTATTGTGAGAGATGACTATCGTGAACTTGTCGAGTTGTCTGTTATATTTTTGGGTGGAGATTATGAAAAGAAATTGAAAATTAGGCCTCCTGGTGCAATGCATCAAGCGAGATGGATGTCAAGAGCTATTTATTCTTTAAAAATATGTTTGTTACAACCTCAGTTTAAAATCAGC